>JAVSBV010029548.1:0-11717 GCA_033117975.1 Parotocinclus spilosoma | reverse complement strand
AATTGAAATAAGCACACAACACACACACAGAGCTACATCTCCTATTTCTAGCCTCAGCTCACCTCACCTAAAATACCTTGTTCACTTCAGAACTGAAATGCGTTCATGAACTGATCATGCGTTTTTAAATTACCCTGGTACCTTGGTTCTCGACCACATCACAACTCAACAAAATGTTCTTGATGTATTTTTAGAAGCAAAAGTTATCCCAGCTCTCGTTATATGCTTAATACTTACACACTTGCTTAAACTTCCATGGGTTGAACCACGTGACTTCCGTTCAATACACAGTGATTCAGATTCACAATAGCTCTTGCTCAGTGAAGATCTCGGCTGTGTTTATGATGTTTTTCTTTATTCTCTTTATCTAAAATAATGTATTCAGAGGTCAAATTAGTCCCTATGGGTCCAAAAAAGATTCTCGATTAAAGCCAACAGAAAGGAAAACAGGAACTGGGCTTTCAGGCTGCAGTTAGCTGAGCAGTTAGCACCAAATTCACCAATATAGTGGGAATTTTGTTTTTCCCTTTCAATCTATTACTCACTAAATTACAAAATATATTTCAATTTATACAACAGTTAGTTCCGACCTCACAATCTGGTTGAGAAGTGTTCTAACTGTGCTAATATAAGTGATAACAGCATGGCATTTTCACACTAAAGCTGTATCACTCCGCGGACGCGTTGCCTAGTAACGGCATATACACAGACAAAATTATGTCCGTTACTGGACACCAGTGTGAATAATTACAACATGCTTTTCCAGTTATCAAATGACCATAAAAATTATATATATATATATATATATTATTATAGAGTATATATTATCTCAAAATACCATTATTAATTACAGGTCTGAAAGCTCATTAAAAAGCTACTGGAGACCCACGCTAGCTGAGAGAAAAAGGTGGAGCGGTGTCCTCAGCGCAGAGAAGGACCCAGCTGACACAGTTCAGAGACCACAAGCGAAGCGAGCTGGACTTTCTGATGCTAACACACATCCCACAGAGCAGCCTTTTTTTCTAACTGCACGACGAATGGAAGTGTGCAGATTAATATTTACAAATAATTGAATAAACATAATAAGTAATCACATTTTGTAGTTAATAATTATCTTTATTTTTTATAGGTATGTTTATATTTAGCACATGCCTTGAATTTTGTATTTTTTTCCGCTTAATCTTTGCTTAATTCCAATTTTGATTTAAAGTTAACGTTCGTGGTTCGTGGTGGCCTGTATAAACTATATGCCGTATTGTAGCCATTTAAGACAGGCCTGGAAACTGTTGTTGTGGAACTACTTTTTGGCGGAAGGCTCCGTTCTCATTAAAGCATATTTATTATGAATTTCTTTATGTTGTTTGATTTATTTTCTTCATTTATAAACTTGGTGTTTGGCCAACTGTAAGTTACTGAAAGTGATTAAACTCCTCAGCCCACGATATATTTAACTTATGATGGATTTGTCTGAATGTAACTATATCATACATCAGGCAGCACATATTCAATACAACTCCATTAATGCATATTATGTCTTATAAAGTGTTGCTTTTCTGCGGGTCTGGAATGGATTAATTCAATTTACATTGTTCCTTAAGGAAATATTTGCTCAGTACTATTACGCTTAGTTTTTGCTACTCGACAAGCGTTCTTGAATGTTGTAACGGTGAGAACCGAGGTACCACTGTAGTATGCTATTACATACAGTTTCTCTGGGCACTGCCCCTTCTGATCACGATTGTATCTACTCCAAACATCACATGGATTTTTAATGACAGGCTTTACCCAGCTCCTCTGTCCAGAGTAAAGGAGCTGTGGCAAGCAGCACTGCTATTTCTTTAGTAATCCGACACATCTGCTTTAATTTGATTATACTTTGCCTTTGGCAAGTCCTCTATCTGCCTTTCTGCTGTCAGGGTGAATGCTTAATTGACATGTGCCTGCACTAGACTGATCATTTGCAGTATCTGTATTAAATGACAAACCACCATGTATACTGAACAAAAATATAAACACTTTGTTTTTGCTGCCATTTTTCATGAGCCGAACTCAAAGATCTAAAACGTTTTTTATTTACACAAAAGGCACATTTTCTCTCAAATATTGTTCACAAATTTGTCTATATTCTCCTTCGCCAAGATAATCCATCCACCTGACAGGAGTGGCATATCAAGATACTGATTATGCAGCATGATTATTGCACAGATGTACATAAGGCTGGTCACCATACAATTTGTGTTGTGTATATATTTTTGTCCAGTGTATTAATCAATTCTAAGTTCTCGACAAATCCAAAATACTTACGTTTATATGATTATAAAAGGAAAATGAATGTAATCCACATTGCGGTACCTTCTCTGAAGAAGTAGAGGTGACTGGCCTTGGTCTGTCCTTAGCTTTGGCAGTGTAATCCCTCTCACCATTTGGCTGCTTTTTCCTCCTATCCTTCAGTTTAGAAAGGCTATCAATCCTGTCCTGGATCAACTTCACAATCCTAAAGTCTGCATAAGCATGGGCAATGTCCAAGCAGCTTTGCTCTGCAATTAAAAGATTGAATGTCCCAGTGACAGGTGATCAGTGTTACAGTGCAAACCTTACAGATTTAACGCAAAGGGGAGTTATCAGGCAATAACAAGTATTCTGTAGGTGCTGTATTAAGGCAATACAAATGAAGAACAGCAGTTATTTGACAATAAAACCATATGTCTGCTTTATTTCTATAGACGTATGTTTGTTTAGGAGACTTTTACTGAGCTGTTTCTTAAGCTGGCGTTGCAGTGAAGGTGGTGAAGCAGGTTGATGATGACGGCATGTGATGATGGTATAAAATTATACTGTACAGCTCACATAACAATATGAGAAGTGAATAGTGTAACATCAGTAGAAACTGAGCATGTCTTCTAAACAGAACAGCACATTTTTCTCAACAGTATCAGTGTCCGTTTGTCATGACATCCCTTTATCCCCCCCTTGTAATAATTGTAGACACATGAAACATCATTTTTAAGCTTAAAACTATTTTATTCACCTCATTATACTCATTTTGTTTTATACAGCTAGAACTGATCAATTACAATGTATGGTACATTATTAAATTGCCCTACATTTTATGGCATAATTGTCAATAGCTTGTTTTTAAAACAATGGCAAATAAATGTTTGAGGAATATTTAGTTTGATTATTCATTGAAGTATGTCTGTTGCTTTTATAACTGTACTTAAACTTAAAATATGTTATTATAAGGCTAATATGACAGATTCTGAGATAAGACAACTGACAATGACTGGATTAATGACTACAGGGCAAATTCATAATGAAACCATCTTCCTGATGCTTCCCATTTAAGATTCAATTAGATGATATGTGATGAGATCAAGCCATACTCATCGTATGTAAGAAATCTAAGCCCATCTTCAGACCAAACATTTAATGAAGAATACTTTTGGTAGGACATTTGGCATCCTTGCCCGGAACTGTCACCCAACCAACACACATATTAGTTTTAATATTGGTATATTATGATGCACAACAAGCTAATGAAACAATGGCAATGTGGAATCTGCCGTTTTTAGTTATTGTTATGTATTTTAGCAATTTCAATAGTATTTCATGGTAATATGTCTTTGGGGCCTTCAGTGGGGGCCAAACTATTATGAGACTACTAGTGGAAATGTTAATTTCCAAAATTTTTCGAGCAGTATATTTAGCATTTTCTCTAGATTAATAGTTAATTTCAGTAAATGATTAGCTTACTGTCTTCAAGTGCACCACCAAACAAAAATAAAAGTGGACTAATAATAATAAACAGAGTCATTAATGTGTACTTCAGATCATTATCCTTTTCAACAAAGATCCAGACCAGAGGGTATAGCATGACTCTGACTGTCAGCTAAGCTTTTGCTTCAGTGGAAAGTATAAGCCTCAAGGGAATCTGATCTGTTTTCACAAAGGAACTGACATGGTCAATTTCACAAATGGGCTTACTTGCTTTCCTGCAACTAATACATTCTGAAATGTAAACTCAAAATCAAAGATTCAGCTCATTATAACATTTATAATAAAAATGTTAGGTTGGAAAAAACTACACACAATAGAAGCATTAGTACATTTTGTCACTAGTGATCTCAGATTTTTGTCCATTTGGTGGGCTCTATTTTTGTTTAAAAGAAAGAGTCGTCTTTCTTGTAGCGCAATTTCGTATGTATTATTGCTGGCTTGGAGTCGGCATTTAATTGCAGATGTGAATACTTAGTGACAAGTGACAAAAACATCGTAAAAATTTTAAACTGTTTTTTTTTCCTGATTTACAGATGTAAACATGCTTATTGTACCTGGGGGTAAATTACACTTTACACCCAGGGGGTACATTCATTACTCATATTTTCAAAAACTGCTTAAATATTGTACATAAAGCAATACGGCCATCTTCAGGAATTAGGAGACCCTCAAGACAGGGGGTTCTCTGTTCATTTGTGTATTCTCTAACCTTCCCTATGCTGAGGAATAAGAAAAGAAATTAGCCTCTGTGCCACCTTATATCTAATTGTGTCTTTACCATGGACACAAATCATTTTTAGCTGACTTTAAGAATAAGATACATGTACACATAATTGCCATTTTATTAGTTACACCTCATACATACATATATATACACTTATTGTCCATTGATCAGTTCCATTTACCATACAGATGTACTTTAGTTCTGCAATTACAGACTGTATTTCATATGTTTCTACATACTTTGTTAGTCCCGTTTACGCTGCTCTCTAGAGGTCACAGGGCCACCACAGATTAGGCACAATTTGGGTAGTGAATCATTCTCAGCACTGCAGTGACACTGAAGTGGTCATGGTGGTGCTGTGTTAGTGTGTGTTGTGTTGGTATGAGATGATCAGATAGCAGTGCTGCTGGAATTAAAGTGAAGTCAGAGACAGTAGATTTGTTGCAGCACAGTTTGTGTAGTCATCCTCAAATCTGTCATCAGTGCTCAGAGGATGCATTGTATGTAAAGCAATAGAATAGTTGTTAGAATACTTCTGTAACTGTAGAACTCCATAGTGCTTCTATATGGGAAGAGGAACTGACAAAATAGACAGCTAGTATCGAAACATGTTGTACCTCATAAAGTGGTGTACGTTGTACTTTCCACTATACTTGCAGGAAAATGACAGATACTATATTTCAGTCCTATATTTTCATGTAAATGATCAATAACACACCCACTAATGACTCGTGGAATGTTTTAGATTATTTAAGCAACATTATAGCCTACTATACTGCTCAGAAAATGAAATATCCCATAATTAAATATATTAAAATAAGGTATGCTCTGTCACAACAAATAACATCTATTTGACTCCATACTGGGCAGCACGGTGGCTAGGTGGATAGCACCGCTGCCTCACAGCAAGAAGGTCCCTGGATCAATCCTGGGTTTTCTATGGCCTTTCTGTGGAGTCTGCATGTCTTCCCTGTGTCTGTGTCTGCATGGGTTTACTTCAGGTACTCCGGTTTCCTCCCACAGTCCAAAGACATGTGTGTTAGGTTTATTTGAGCCCTTAGTGTGTGTGACTGCGCGGGTGTGCCCTATGATGGATTGGCGGTTATTATCCAGGTTATTCCTGCCCTTGCGCCCAGAGTTGCTAGGTGGGCTCCAGGTGGCCTGCGACCTAGTGTGGATTAAACGGAAGATAATGAATTGAATGACTCCATACCTGCCTTGTTCTTTGCAGTGGCCAGTGCCCCAGCTTTGAGAAGGTAGTCCACACAGCAGAGTCTGGAGCTCTCAATGGCCCTCATTATGGGTGTGGCACCACTAAGAGTAGGCATGTTCACTGCAGCCCCTGCCTCCACTAGGATTTTGATGATGTCAAGTTGTCCAGCATGGCAGGCATGGTGAAGTGGAGTCCAGCCAAACTGATCACGTGCATTTACATCAGCCCTGCCATATACATATATTTCAATTAGTATTTAGTATTAGTATTTACAATTAGTATCAGAACCACATGCATGTGGGACATTTTAAATGACATGATGATGGCCCATTTTTGAACCAAGGTGAAATAATATTCAGTGAAACAGTTTATTTTAACTGCTTAAGTTTCCCTAGTTCTGCATAAATATTACGAAGATATTCATCATGGGGCAGCACGGTGATTCGGTGGGTAGCACCACTGTCCTCCCCATGTCTGCGTGGGTTTCCTCTGGGTACTCCTCCCACAGTCCAAAGACATGTGTGTTAGATTAATTGGTGTCTCTAAAGTGACCCTTAGTATGTGTGTTTGTGCTTTACAATGGATTGGCGCTCTATCTAGGGTTGTTCCTGTCCTTGTGCCCAAAGTTTCCGGGTGGCCCGCAACCCCGTGTGAATTAAGCGGAAGATGATGGATGGATTGATAGTGATAGGTCTTAAAAGCAGAGAACTCCAATTAAACAAATAAGACAAAAAATATTATAATCTGTCATTTATTGAGGAAAATTATATATTATTACATACAGTAAGTCAACCTTTGCTTTTAATATCTGGTGTGACCAAACCAGACCAGACTTGTGCAGCAAGAATGCAACTAAAGGTTTCTGGTATCTGTTGATCATCTATTTTTGATCTGATATCAGTTGTTCATTTATATCTATTTTAGCCCATTGCCCCATACAAAACAGCTTCAGCTCTGTGATGTTGGTGAGTTTCCTCCCACTAAATGCTTTCACAACATTCATTTTAGATTGATGACAGGATAAGGACTTGCCAGTTAAAATCCTTTATCCTTATTTTTCTTGGTGACAGATGTTCTATAATGTTTTCATTAGAATTTGCTGATATACTTTAGTCTTGTTCAAGCAGAAAAAAATATTTCGAGAGCAGTGACTTTCTCCATTTCATCATGCTATGCACATGATTGTTGTTCAGTGTTCTCTTGATGGTGGACTCCTACAGGACTATGAATTGGAGTTTTTCGTCCAAACTCTTTAGAGATGGTCTGTACACTTTTCCAGCCTGATGAGCATTAAAAAGTCTTTTTGAGGTCGTGAGAAATAACATTTGTTTCTTTCATGATATACATCCACAAGACTTTCCAGAAGTACTTAGAAGGACCAGGGTGCTCACTTACACCCAAATGTCACCCTATTCACTGAATACCATCACAAACTCTGGAGATTCTCTGGCCATCAAAGACAACCTTTTGTGAATACTGTTCTTGTACCAAATCATGATATCAATCACCTGTTGACGTCACCTCTTTAAACATATTTATATGCATAGTTTTCATTTTTTCACCTCCTTATTAAATAAAACTTGCTCTCATCCCAACGTTTTAATGCAATGAAGTTTGACCAGAAAAAAAGCTAAACATCTCAGGTTCATACTGCCTGCCATAAAATAGATTACATAAATAAATTACATGCATTTTTTACAATTTACATTTCCTATACGTGTTGTAAATGAACATCTATATTCTATTATAAATGGAACATAATATTCATGTATAAATGCAAATGAGACTTGATTTCTTATGGCACTGTTTGATTTTAATAGCAGACCGTAAGGATCGGATAACCTTACCCAGCATCAAGCAGAAACTTGGCCACTTCATAGTTTCCACTTGCACAAGCAATCATGAGAGGTGTCTTGAAATAGCGGTCAGTCACATTTACTTGAACCTTCTGACTAAATGCCAGCTTTAAAGACTCAATATCTCCAGTTTTGACACAGTAACTAATGTTTATGTATATCTTCTCTGGCTCATCAATATACCAGGCTGAGTCATCTTCCAGTGGGTGGCCAGGTGGATGGTCCCGGTCAAAGCGGTTTGGATCTGTAACAAGAGAGTAGGTTTCGATCATAAAATCTTGTGGCACTGTGTCACCTGGCGGAATGACACAAATTGGCATCGGAAGATTTAATTGGCTCTTCTTTTTGGCCTTCAAAGTCTTGCTTTGCTTTTTCTTCTTCTTTGACCCATATGATTCAATAACAAAAGTCCTGGGAAGGTATCTAAAACCCCTCAAAAAATCGTTGACGTTAATCCGTCCTTCCCTTCGCTTGTCATGAGCAAACAGGATTTTCAAGACCTGTTCATCACTCACTGGGGCGTGAAGGTCTCGAAGAACTGAAACAAAAGTGTCCCAAGGAACCATATCTATATTGATTACTTCATTTAAAGCAAATCCAAAGGCTTCCCGCAGTTCAGTTTCATTTTCGTGAGACCAGTCATGAAGAGTCAGTAGCCAAGGGTCAGTGGTGCTGTCCTGATCCTTTGAAAGCCTTCCATACAATCGATCAGCCTTTTTGAGCTCTTTCAGTGAGGCCTTGTGACCCAAGTTCTTAGCAATATGACGAGGCAGAAGGCCCTCCTTGTTTTTTAGTTTGGGGTTGCATCCTGGAAACAGTATAATAAAACAAGTCAGATGTGTGCTTTTGAATCTCTACAAGGTAGTGCTTTTAGGGATGTACTGAATCCATACTCTGTGTCAGGTCCGATACTGAGTTAAGTTTTATAAAATCAACTTCCATACACATGCTGGCCTTTCTCGTGCCTTTGCTAGTTTGCATTCCTTGCAGCTATTTTGAGGATGTGGGTAGCATCAGGGCACTATTTGATATTGGCCTAAAATCTTTGAAATCAACATTAGTTATAATGCAAATGATGCTTCATACGTATGAAATATTTATTTTATCATGTTTAGAGTTCCAAACTTAAAGCCAAACCACTTAATAACCACAGCATCCTCAAAATCAAAGACAGAGTTGTAAATAAACCGTAAATCAGAAAAGAATTCGTATGAAAAATCCAAATGAAAAATCCAGTATGAAAAATCCAAATAAACGCAGGCAGTGTTCTTTATATGTACTCTTAGTTTATCCTTATATTTCATATTTATTTAAGAGCCAACTTCATTTAATTTGTTAATAAACATCCATTCCTACATTGGAACAGGGGCTATTTGGGGCTGATAATTAGGTAAAAAAAATTAAAATATTGTTATGACTTCAAAGAGGTGACATTCACAAATGCCTTAAATCTGTAATGTACAAAATCATAAGTTTTATGCTAACCATATTCAGTAGCAGACAGGGCTGAATGCAGGAAGGAATGTGTAATGAAATGAAGTTGAACGAACAAAACATGAAATAAAAGTCCAAGTAAATGGAAGGAACATTGTTTTTTTGTTTTATGTTTGGAATTTTCTATAGGGTCCCAAATTTCTGATTTGGGGTTGTAGTTTACACAGGTTACCTCTCTGAGCCAAAAATCTGCTGCAGTCGGCGAAGCCACCTCGGGCGGCGTAGTGCAGAGCTGTGTTCCCGTCTTCTGTTACCACACCCATATCTGCTGCATATGCAGACAATACCTGGATGATCTTGAAAGAAGCCACATAGGTTTAGACCCAGAATGCTAACACTGCTAAACTCAACAAAAAGACTGGCAGCTCCAGCCAACTGCACTGACTTTATTATGACATTATTCCAAAAATCTTAATTCTTAACTTTGATAAATTGATTAGAAACTGTGGTGTTTGTTACTTAAGTTTTTTTCTGTTCACCTCAAAGTAGCCTCCTTCAGCAGCAAAGTGAACTGCGTGGAACTTCATTTTGTCCAGTGCATTGACATTTCCCCCTCTTTTGAGAATGGCTCTCACAAGCCTTACTGCTCTTGCCCTCACTGCCTCCATCAGAGCAGTACGACCTGTCACCTGAATATACAAACCATCATCCTAAATTAAGATCTTTAAATAAAAACCTTGGGAGAACCAAGACACAGCTGTCCTAAACACAGTATAGCTCCTGCTGGTGATAGTGGTCTTCACTACGTGAAGATTTCTTACTTCCTAACCAAAAAAGGACTGCAGATAATGCACAGTATTTCACGGTTTCACTCTTTCACGGTTCAAATAAAACACAGATCTCATTATGGAGCTTAAGGGTGGCCAGAATACCTCAGGTCTATTGGCCACAGTATTTTCTCTCTCATAGCAACCCAAAGTAAATGGCTCTTGATTATACACTACTCCCAAAAATTAGGGGATATTTCAAATTGAAAATGAAGTGATTAAAATAAGCATTTGATTTAATTTAATTTAATTAAACAAGAACATCTGAAAAGCAAATAAAAAGTCAAAAACAGTTGTTTGATTAGGCAAATATGAAGCAAAGTCAATTATCGTGCAGCAAGTAATATATTCATTAGGTGAACAGAAGGAAGTTAAACTGGATGAGAGGTGCCACACATTGACTGTTAAGTAGGGTGTATGGTCACCCAAGACTGCCAAAAACATGCTGACAGTGATGGGGCATGGACAGGGTCAGATTATCCAGCAGTCTCTTAGTTCCTCTTAGCACTCATTTTGAAATATCCTCAAATTTTTGTGACCAGTCAATACATCGTTTTTAGCCAGACATCATCATTGTGGGATTGTGGTGGCCTAGTGGTTAAGGTACTGGACAATAAATCAGAAGGTCCAGGGTTCAAATCTCACCTCTGCCACAGTTGGGTCCCTAAGCAAGACCTTTAACACACAATTGCATGGATTGTAAGATTGCATTGATTGTAAGTCTCTCTGGATAAGGGCGTCTGCTAAATAATGTAAATCATTTCCAAGAAACTTTTGACTGGTGTTAAAACATATTCTTACCTTATTTAAAAACAAGACATGTTTGTGCCACAGACAATAAATAATTTAGAGTAGCTTACTTCCAGATCTGTAAATGCATGTAACTGATTTAGAGGTGCTTTTAATTTTTGTTTACCCTATATAATACCCATAGGTTTTTATTTTGTTCAGGATGAGATAAACCACATTAACTACAAATAGCTATTTTGCACAAATAAATTTCAGTTAATACAGAAGTAAGCTTCAGTACATCTTACAACTAAGTAGCCTATATGCAGTTATTATTTACATTTAGCAGATGCGTATAAGCAGAGTGACTTGCAAAATGTACAAAAAAAACCCATACAGTTCCAGACCCATTTCTGTGAGTACACACTATTGTGGGTTTTGAGACTGACAGGATAATGTTGGTGATTTTTCATGCTGAAGCACAGTTTCTGAAGTGTATATGCAAGTGGTTCCACTTCTGGTGGAAACTGTTAAGGTGCAATGTGTGCATCCATGCTGACCAGTGAGAGACAATAAAATATTGTATATACTGATATGGAAGACATTTGGTGCCACTGCAGATATATGTAGTATTATGACTTCAGTAAATTGTACAGTAAATGAGATTTTACAAGTAACGCTCAAACAGGGATCCAGGTAAAGATTTAAATGGGCAGGAAAACCATTTTAATTGATTAAAATGAAAATTATTTTTAAAATATCAAATTGACTATATGCGTTGAAGTCGCATAAAGGTCACTGATTTAAATAAGTCTTAATACAGCCAACATTTGGATTTGTATGTACAAATACTTGTACAGTAATTGCAAACTTAAAAATTTTGGTAATTCTTGATCAGCCCTGCACGTTGATTTGGAGAAATTTGAGTCCAATCATCCTTACAGAACAGCTTTAGCTTTGGGTTGATAGTGGGTTTCCTCTAATGTACTGCTCGTGTCAGGTTTTATTTATTTATTTATTTTGCTTCTTTAATGTCGCTATCGGCATCAGCGGCCATGTAAGCGACACACACAAGGTTACATCCATACACAAGTTCATCTCAACACCAGTCACATATATACATACACAAGTCAATGACAATTTAGAGACACCAATTC
>JAVSBV010029538.1:0-11717 GCA_033117975.1 Parotocinclus spilosoma | reverse complement strand
ACAATAAAGGTTTAATAAACATTTAATATGTTACATAGCACGTCCCGTCTTGTAACATAGGGCATGTTTGTTTAATCTGGGACCAAAATGACTGCGTCCCGATGTGGCCCCATTAACCGGAATCGACTGTACTTAATAATCTGCTCATAATCAGATTTTGTCAGTTATTTGTTTTATGCAAGTGTTCATGAAAACAGCATACTGCAATTTGTTAGATCAGATTAAGATCTAGGAATCAAATTAAATCCAATTAAGAGAGCTGGATTTTACTTCAGTAATCGGATTTCTAAGCGTATGTGTACTTTTAATCTTTTTTTTATTTGAAAGCAGAATCAAACATGGTTTCCACGTTCACTTATTCTAAGAAATTTGTCTTTTTTTCTTTATATAGACCTGTTTGATTGTTTCTCCTACGGATCTGGCTGCTTTGTTATTAAATGTAGCATCTGTCTAACAAACACATTTGGGGAGACTATGAGAAGCAGTATGTGCTAAAGGAAATTATTTGTAATAAAGTATTGACCTTTGAAGCTTACATCACATCTTACTGAGATTATTGAATTATTGAATCAGATAAATCTGATCATTGCCTGATCCATGTAAATTCAGAGCTTCCCCAGTATTTTATTAGAAGTGCATGTAAATTTATTGATTCTATGGATTATCTTCTGTGGATTATTAAGTGCATGTAAGTGCAGTCATTGACCGTGTTTACAAGCAAATGTCAAGGTTGTATCTACTGTTCAACTACTTGTTGAAACAAAACACTAGTAGCTCTTGACGCAGCCGTAATCAGGTTTGCTGCTGCACTAAACTTTGATAACGGTGATCTCATTTAAATAATTCATTCTTGACTAATTTTCTATTGAATTTGTGCTTTAAATTTGATTGAGATACAATGCTTCTGTAATCCTATTGTCAACTGGGTCTCTATACAAAAAACAACTTGTGCATTCCTGTGTGGTAAATTGTAGTAATGGAAATCAAGTTTTACTTCAAGGTAATACAGATGGGAACAAGCCTATTGAAGATGAATCTCGATTTAGAGTTGTCTCTCAACCACTCGTCCTACACAAGACATACAGGTTAAATTAAATTGCTACATAGAAAGCCTTTTTAGAAAATCAGCTGTGCTTATCCTTGCAACACTGACTGGTGTACCTTGCATGCAGTGTACCAGCAGCCCAGGAGATGGTGTTGGCGCTCCGTTTGCTGCTCTGGCTAAGGGACAGTGTGTTTGTAGCGGTGGCTTGTGGAGAAGACCTTAACCAATCACGTTTGCTCATACTCAGTCCAACAGAGACCCAGAGCACAGAAGCTATACTGGAGATCAGGTAATGCACTGCATATGACAGGTCCTGTCATTGTTTTAAAAAACTGTAACAATCCAGTTGAGCAAAACAGATTCAAGGAAATGAAAACACTGAATTCAAAGTATGTTTACTGGGGTGAAACTATTCAGCCAAAATAATACATTGCAGTTTGCACAATAAAAACTGTTTACATTCATACATACTGATTCTTGCATATATTGTGTAACTCTGTGGGATGAAGTAAGCCCTATAGTAATTGAAGCTTTCATTATATTCATTTTTTATATTCTATGTACTCTTGACAGTAGAAAAAATTACAAACCCATATTAAACCAAACCCCAAGCCCAAAAAACTGGATGCAAACTTTTGGTCATACTGCTCAGCTCTCTTGCAATTGTGTGTGAAAGGTGTATAATATTTATTCTTTCACATGACTGAACAATCAAACCTTTCTAAGTAAATAATAAGGTCCTATGGGTAATTCTATAGCAGTTACACATGATTTCCTGCAGTTTTAATCCTTTTAAGTTTCTATGTGTATTTAACAGGACTGAGGTCATAGTGGATGGTCATGTGGTCAGTGTGTGCCATGACCCTAAGAGTGACACATTGGCTTTGCAGCTGGAGGATGGTCAGATCAGATCAGTGCACTGGGGTGAGCGTTTACAGGACCTTACAGGACAGGCTGCTTCTCTACTCTAATTTACATTGAGCATTTAAATAACAGGTGACAGATGACATATTAAATCATAAGTCGATCAGAGAAATCATAAGTAATTATGAACTTCTTTAATTTAATTAATTTGTGTTGCCAGTTTTTAAGCATTTTTTCCATCATTGTTATGCACTTATTTGATCATATCCCAGTCCCATCTGCTAGCTAGGTTCTTCCAGTCTCACCACAGTTAACTTCAAACTCCAACTAGGTTCCAGCCACTCATTAACACAACTAACTACCTAATGTTTGCCACAACCTTGAATCTATTTTTATTACCTACATAAAGTAGAGTTGCACCAAAATTTTGCCTTCTTATAATAGCTGAACCAGATATGGGAGACAAGCAGAGATAGTGAACAGTTTGGGGACCAGAGGTTTAAAACTGGGCATTCTCTAAAAGCCTGTGTATGGTGCTTAAATGATATTTGCATGTTCACTTCACTGTTGCTTTATGCATGCATGGTTAAGATTGTCACCTAAATGTAACCACAGGAACAAAGGTGTAGTAAAATGAAAGGTGGCAGTTTTTAAGGTTATTTGAACAAACGGTAAATGAACAGAACAGAGAATATAATACTGGTATGAGGTAAGGGGAAGTACTATTTAAAAAGCACAAGAACAAACATAATAACAATAAGAACCCTGTAGTCAATCATTCAAGGCAATGTTTTGTGATTAAAAATGTTTCCGGTCTACACAGTTCTGCAAAGACAGAGTTCAGTAAGTGAATGGATAACAAATTTCCTATCAGATGAACAGTATGTGCTGATGGGAGCCATCATTTTGAGCATGCTTTAAATGGATGTGCACCTTCACCTCTCCCCTACTGTCTGTACAGTAATGATGGAACCCTTAGTGACCTCTTAGTGAAACAGTTTGTTGATGACTTAACCTAATAGGCCTCTGTATGATTGAGTCTGCCTACAGGAGTGATGTAGCCCATATGGCTCTGCGGTGCTGTGAAAACAACTCCGAGCTAAAATGCACATAAAAACCCCCTTGCAATAAAAGCTATGAGGAGGCTGAGTCCTCGCCAACGTTTTTGGTAATTTATTGTGAAATTATTAGCACTATGAATATTGTACTTACAACATTTAGCAGATGTACTTGTTCAGAGTGAGTGACAAGTGATGAAAATTTTTACAGGTTATAATACGAATCAAGTTAAGACCTCATTGTTAAAGTGAACAGGCGTTGGACGGTAAATGGGGTTCATCTGAATAACTAATAGCCTGCTTGTATTTGACAGGCATAATACAAACTAAAATGTGGTTCTTAGAGCTGGTGTACATTTACAGCATTAAGACATTTTAGCATAGACACCCTTATCCAGAGCGACTTACAACTGATACAGTCTTACAATCCAAGCAACTATGGGTTAAGGGCCTTGCTCAAGGACCCAACTGTGCCAGCTTGGCAGAGGTGGGATTTAAACCCTGGACCTACTGGTCCAGAGTCCAGTGCCTTAACCACTAGGCTACCACTCTAAGTAACACTATCACAACACCAAATGACAAGCTTTATTACCTTGCTTCTTTTTGACGTAGAATATTTTTGTGGACACCATTAAACCAAATCTGGCAACATTTAACTTTACTTCTTAGCAAATTCTGTTAGCAAATTGCAAATAATAACAGTTCCTATGGCTCAGGTAGGAGGCTCTGGTGACCATCGAGGCCCTGACCAGGATAAGCTGGGTCACAATGATAACTTTCAATTTAATTACCACTAAGATTATATTTGTTATGTAAAATGTTTATGTTCAGACTCTGCAGAGGTAACAGTAACAGACTGGAAGGATTCTCTGGGGTACAGTGTCACCTTCCCTAGGCGTTGTGTGCACACTGAACTGTGCACCATCAATGGAGGGGTAAAAACCGGCACCTTTCATTCTGAATTGTGCTAAATAGGTTTTGTGTATTCATGTATATTGTTGTGTATCCACAGGAACATTTGATTGGTCTCACAGAAAGGTCTCATCTTTATATTGGTAGCTCAGAGGTATGTATGGCTTCCCTGTTTATTTGAGTATTGAAGCAAATCATCACAGTTGTAACAACGAAATTCACTGTAGCATTCCCTCTTGGAGTTGCTTAGCTAAGTACATCAGCGATTCTTGTCCTACTTGTTATTTACTCTTGCATTGCATATTTCAGTATTTCCCTTGTTCCCAACACATCAGCTATTTAACTATTCTTTTTCATTAAAATGCATGTCTTGAGATCAAGAACAACTAAAATATTCAGTCCTGGGGTTTTAGAGGAACAGGGCTCAGAAATACAAAAGTACAGTGGTAGCTCTGCAGTTAACATAACTGGGACTGTGGTGGCACAGTCGACTCTGGACCAGAAGGTCCAGGGGTCAATCCCATCTCTGACAAGCTGCCACTGTTGGCCCGTAACTCACAATTGCTTGAATCCGTTCTAAATTCCTTTGAGTTACAATGTCTGCTGAATGCTGAAACATTAATGTCAAAGTAGTAGGCTATTCACTAGAAGGTTGATTGGTTTCAGTGTAAGCACTGCTATGCTACCGCTGTTGGGGCCTTTAACAAATCTAGCACATATGAAAATGTACACACTGAACGTTTTCCACCTTTAATATCTTGTATAATCTGTACAATTCCATGGAAGGGAAAAATTAAGGGTTGGGGTTACGTCAACATGATTGCAAAAATATACACACCCTAAACTAATAATGATTGCCAAAATATACACACCCTAAACTAATAATGATTGTTAAAATATACACACCCTAAACTAATGCTTGTTGATTTATTTTTATGATGGAAAGTCTTTTTGGGTAGGATCAGCCATTTGACAACATGCAGCCCTCTTCAGGTCACCATATAGATTTTTAATTGGATTCAGAACTATTGCAAAATGTTTATGTTCTTTTGATGAATTCCTTCCTTTATTGATGTTGCTGCATTATTTTAGGTATTTTCTCTCCTCCAAATGATTTCAGTTTGTAATTCAATTGAATTACACAGATTATGGGCCACATTAAAGGATACATCTAAGATGAGGGTGTGTAGAGTTTCTAGAGTTCTTCACTAAAGTGTCTAGTAAATTTGTATCCTTTGTAAGTCATCTTGTATGAGGGCCTGCTAAAGAGCTTTAAAGTTACACAAGGATAAATTGATCAGTATTATAATTAATTTGTTTAAATTATCTGTCAACTTAATCCAATTCATGGCGGGAACCTGGCATTGACATTTCGTCAGTCCATCACAGGGCACTTGCGCACACTGAGATACTAGAAACAGCACTTGACCTAATGGCCATTATGCCTAATGGCATGTGGGAGGAATCTGGACTAACGAGAGAACACAGAGAAAACATTATAAAACAAGCTAGGACTTGATCCTGGGTCTCTGAAGCTGTGAGGCAACAGCATAAACCACTGTACCATCATGCTGTCCCCAGTTTTATCATTTAGTAAAATTTATTTAGCAACCTGACATGGTGTTCACATAAAGCTCTCAGAACTCAATATCATAGCACTAACACGTTAACAACATTAAAATTGTAACGCTAATCATTTACAACTGTTTGATGGTTGACCTTGTAAGGGACCTGTAGTTATGAACTGTTTGTAAAATTGACTTTTAACCCTCTGGGGCCAAATTACACCCATTTTAAATGATGTTTTCTCAAAGTATTACATGAGTTGCTTAGCAAAAACTCGGCAACAAAAGTGTTGGAACAGTAAGAGTGTCGTATATCTATATTTTGAGTAAATCTACTCTAAACTTACACTTTAAAAAAAAAAACTGTTTTCAGTAGTGCTGATAGATTGTGAAAAAACATACTCTGAAAATTCCTAGCCAAGACTTTTCAGCTCTCAAGCTCTAAACCCTACATTTCCATATTTAACATTTGTAAGGATGGTAAACAATTTGAACTCTGCCCTATACATTTTGCTCATTGTGTAGCAACAGATTCTGTCACACACTGTTGCATGGCACATGGTGCTGTCTCTTATAAATGTACCGTCTAAAATTAATATTTTAATGAAAAGGACATCACTGACAGTAAACCTGAAACATCACAGCTTAAAAGCACAAACTCTGTTGTACATCCTAATATGATTAGCTAATATCAACTGTTTGTTTAATAATTGGCCAAATCTATCTAGCTATGATCTCATTATCAAATGCTAAATAAACACCCTTTTCTCTAATTTCCCCCCAAATCCACCATATGCATAACTTGTTCTCTGACTTTATGGTGTTGAATTATCACATGCTTTATTGATGTTTGGTACTAAACACTTTTACAACAGACTTTTTATAGCCTATGTGTTAGTGTAGTTATATAGATTTCCCTTGAGGTTTCAAGTCTTAACTGGTCCAAGTGATGTGCACATCTGACAACTGATGAGGTTTGTGTCATTTTGTGTATAAATAAACAAAATGTGAGATGCACTGGGGATTGGCATATCAGGGTCTTGGGTCTTTTTTTAAGGCAGATAACAAATAACTTTAATGTTTTATTCAGTCTGTTGTTGTTTTTCAGCCGGTCTATATTGAGCTAGTGACACTCAACTCTAATTTAAAAAATGAAACAGCAGACATGAGAAATTAAAACATATTTTCCTTTGTTTACATTTACATTTGTTTACTTAGTTTTGTATTTAGCAGACGCCCTTATCCAGAGCGACTTACAAAAGTGCTTTAAGACATTAGTAACATAATCCATTCTTAATAATAAGGAATCTAAACAAGAATACACTTCTGATAATGTATGGTTTTTTTAAAATTTTTTAATTTATTTTTTATTTATTTATTTATTTTAAAGAGATAGAAAGACAAGGGTGGGGGGGTTTAGTTGAGTTAAGTGCAGAATAAATGGGTCTTCAAACGGCGTTTGAAGATAGCCAGAGACTCAGCTGTTTTAACATTGAGGGGAAGTTCATTCCACCACTTTGTAAACCAAAAACAAGTAATGAAACATTGCAAAAGTTATAAAAAACATTAATTTGGGTGAGCGTGTGTGTCGACTAATTTATTTGAAACATATGGTCAGATAGCATGATTTGTTCATGGACAGCAATGTTTTTTTTCCTTTTCTGCAGGTAGGGTCTAATATTTCCTCCTTTGCGGTGTATGATGAGTTCCTCCTGGTCAGCACACATGCTCACAGCTGCTACTGCCTCCGTCTGTCCACCATGTCCATTAAAGGTAAGAGGGTGAGATAAAGTAAGTGTTCATAGAAAACTAATCAGCTACACTACCAGAGCACCACAGCTGGTGTTTCAGTTGTATAGGACTGTACAGAACAGTTATAAGTGTGTGTTAATTTGTTCTGTCTCTTGTGTGCTTTTTTTCTGGGCCACAAAATTGTAATTCAGATTTCTTCCACTAGCCAAGATGAAAGTAAAATTCAGCAGTCACTGGTTCAAATGTTGTTCAAATTGTAATATATTTTTACTACTTATACATAGGTTTATAACCCTATAATTGTGTTTATAATTGTTACATCCTACATAGTGTGCAATATGCCCATAAGGACACAAAGTTTCAGATTGAAAATTTGACTGCTTATGTTTTAATGTTGCACTTAAAATCACCATGCAATGTTTGTACTTCAAATTCTGCCATATGAAGTAGTACAGCTATACACTGTATTCACAAGCAAAGAAAAATCCAATTTATACACCTGCTTGCTTTGTTTTGGTTTGCATGGGTGGGTTTGTAGCCAGTTATGGAATTCATTATGCACAGACAGAGGTACACTGTTGACAGGGTGCCAGTTTATCTCTGGGTTCTGTAAATGTGCCATTTGACAAGCTTTCGTCAGGGATTGAACCCAGACTGTTAGGACCTGCTGTTTCCAGTAGCTGCCTCTTAAATGTGAGCCACTTGAGCTCCGTGCATTCACATTTTAATCAATCACAAATCAAGTTGTTTCTTATCAGTTACATCAATTACACTTTGAGTAGTTAGTGGACTCCTCATATTCCTCACACTATCCACAATTTCCAGATAACTTGTCTTACTGTCATAGACACTGTCCTGCCATAATTCACCATATAGTAGCAAACCTTTGTAATATTTTTGTTGTCATAAGTCGTTTATCACATTTTTGTTACTTGAACATGCAAAATGAACACTAATCACCATTTCTTACAAACCATATACCCTATTTAGGATGATTATCCTATATGCAACAAAACACATTGAGATACTTTCCCACTGTGCAATATCAGAATTGGGCACATGTGGCACATACATACATATAGCAATATTATGGAGTCCTTCAGAATAACATATTGACTGAGCAAAGAGGCTGGGTCCCTTTTTAAGTCTTGTTCCTTTTAAGGTTTTCTCCTTCAATTTAAAGATGTCTTTCTATGCCACTCTTACTTCTAGGCTTGCCCGTTGGGCCATGATGTTTGTAAAGTTTATTTGTGACAATGTACTTCTTAAAAGTACTAAATAAAGTTTTTAGCAGCTTAACAGAGAAATGTGTGAATAAATGGTGTCAGTCAGTCTCTCTGTAAGACTTGTATTACTCACCAACCACTGCACACGAGAGACTGTTTAAGATTTATATGAAGCTCAAAGAGCCCAGGTTTCATCCAATTTTAATTTAATTCATTGTGAGCCTAATGAGTGCTGCTACAATGTTAAGTTGGGACTTTATGGACACCCTGTATAACTGTCACTGATAATTATCTTGTAACAGTATCTAATAAAAGTACCTTACGAAATAAATACTTAGAAATAAAAGGTATCGTTCTGCTAATCGTTACCATGGTTTGTGGAAATTGAAGTATTACAAAGTAATAAATGCATTTTGGTTAATGTTATATTGTCCAACCTTATGGCTATGTAGCATTTTTAAAGAAAATCTATGTTTAGTGTCAAATATGAGCAAGCAAATGTGGTGTGATTAACGTGATTACATTTTTTGGCAGCAATGAATAATTACATTTATATTTTATTCAAATCTGTATCTGTACTTTTAAGCATGGATAATTGCAGTCATATAAAAATCGAGTGATCATACTTAAATTATTAGGTATAATATGCCACAAAAATAATTTGTCAAGATGGATGAATCAAATTAAACTTTATATGCATGAATGTCATTAGATATGTACGTGTTCACAATATTAGACTGAAAGGATACATTTATTGGTGAAACCTGTACATACATTTGAAATGATTGTACAGTCCAGTTCTAATACCCTGTTTGGCTGGCTCTAGCCTGGGTATAAGATTGGCTGAGTATTGGAGGCAAACCAATTCCGCATGGCATCCTGTGGCACATTTAAATGCAGATTCCTACTGCTAACAGCTAATAACAGCTAGGTCAGAATGGCCTAGATGGGGGACAGTTTGTCAAAATGTTGATTTTTCCTTCTCTCAGTCCAATGATGTGACCTCCTCCACTACCCAAAAAGTAGCTACTGAAAACCTTTTATAGGGCAGTGGGGGAAGCACTTTTATGCCCTCCTCTGGCAAGCTCTTGTAATCATTTGTATTTTTTATTCATTACATTGTTGTCAATGAGTGTATTAAGCATGGGTTACATACAGGCCTGTAAAACTGTTTACTATAAAATTGTCTGAAGTAGAATTTATAGAGGAATGCTTGGAGATAATACATATGATTATGAATATGGTGGTGATAATGAGGTTATTGCTGTCCTGAATAGGATGTAGCAGGTGTGGTGAATTTGGTTGGTATAATATTAACTGGTGAAAGCAAAAGTTGGGCAGACTATTTGGCTATCCTGTTTAATGTCAGACACTTTCACCTGTGGTATACACTGGTGATAAAATAATATATGTAATTAAGGAAAAATGTTTTTAGATTAATTCAGTGAAGACTAATAGGAATTATCACCAATTGCTTCCATGTTACGACAGGGAAAAAAATGTATCTGTGGTAGAGAAACTTTTTGAATCCATGTCCTTTTGTCTTCATTTATCTGCAGATGTGCAGGCCGCTCTGAATTCAGAAGCAGCTCAGAATGGGGAGAATGTACGCAGAGTGGAGAGAGGCTCTCGCATTGTTACTGTGGTGCCTCAGGACACCAGACTCATCCTGCAGGTTTGCACTGAGCACAGCCAGAGACAACTTTGCACTAAACAAAACCAGAGGATAGTCAATATGTCAGCAATGTTTGGAATTGTTGTATTTGTTGTGTGTAACTCTTTGCTGTAGATTGACCTCGAGTTTGAGGAAAGTTCTATGTGTAAAATGTTGAAAGAAGAGTCTCATAGTAATGCCACTTATTTCAAGCAGATGGCTTTCTACAGTTTGTGTGGATTACTATGCACTTCAATTCAAATTAATGCATGAGTGCTCTGTGTTTTCAGATGCCTCGTGGAAACTTGGAGACCATCCACCATCGAGCTCTCGTGCTGGCTCAAGTCAGGAAGTGGCTTGATGAGTATGTCATCTTTCATCTCTCAAACAGTACTGTACAAAAGTCTTAGACCATCATTAGATTAAATATAATTACCATATATAATTACACTGCTCACAAAAATTAGGAGATATTTACCCTTGCCCCATCCTCCCCTTTTGCGAGCACTATATTTCTGTCTTTATTGGAATACACTGGAAATTTGTTTGCAGAAAAAAATAACAATAAACAGCTTTTTGTTAGCGTTGTAATAAGTATTTTGTGTGACCTTACACTTGAGCAATAGCAGCACCTGTCATCTTTATCTGGATACCAAGTTGCCCCTTCTACAGTCGGTGGAAACTTGATCAGGAACGGTAGCTGCCAAGAAACCACTTTTTTTCACAATGGGAACACTTAAACAAGAAAAGAGTATTATAGATTGAGGAATCCAAGTTTTAACATTTTTGGGTCCGGTTCTTAACATTATGTGATATAAGATCATTAGTCATTATATATGGTCACCATTGCAAAAACAACAACTCAATCAATCAATCAAAATGTATTTATATAGCGCTTTTTACAACGGAGAATCGTCTCAAAGCAGCTTTCTAATCTTATATTATCTTAAAAGGCCAATCCCAAGTTGAGCAAGCCTAGGGCGAGTGGCAAGGAAAAACTCCCTGACAGTAGAAGGAAGAAACCTTGGGAGGACCAAGACCTAGATGGGTGGCCTAGATGTTAATTAGATAAATACTTAAAAGTATTTTTTAGTAATAGTAAAATTAAGTAATTAATACCATTTAAATCAATATTAATATTTAAGTTAGTAATAAAATAAGTAAAAAAATAGATTTTAAAACAAAATAGATTTTAGAATCAGTCCTCAGTGGGAGGTCCTAGGAGGCACATCGTCTCTTAGGGACTAAGTGATGGAGGGAGTTCCAGCACTCTGGTGGAACTGGGTTCTGCTGATGAATACCAGTAGAGTGATGCTGAGGTGGAGAAACATCCAAGTGTGTGGTGCTGGAACTGGTACCGGAACATCTCTATGGAGATAAAAGAGAAAATGTAGTTACTTATGGGTGAGGAGTACAGAGTCTATTATCCATTACTGGTGCCATGTGCAGCATGAAGCTCCGGCAGCACTAACTATAGCAGCAAAAATTTTCCAGCACTATAGCAAAAAAATTTGGAGAGTGTCTGAATCTCTAACTACTATGGTAGCCTAGTGATTAAGGTACTGACCTCTGGACCAGAAGGTCCAGGGTTCAAATCCCACCTCTGCCAAGCTGCCACAGTTGGACCCTTGAGCAAGGCCC
>JAVSBV010029509.1:0-11717 GCA_033117975.1 Parotocinclus spilosoma | reverse complement strand
CCATAACCACTAACCCTAACTACTAACCCTAACCGCTAATCCTAAACCCTAACCCTAACCACCAACCATAAACTCTAACCCTAACCACTAACCCTAAACTCTAACCCTAACCACTAACCCTAACCACTAACCCTAAACTCTAACCTTAAACAATAACCTTAAACAATAACCCTAAACTCTAACCCTAACCACTAACTCTAACCACTAACCCTAAACTCTAACCCTAACCAATAACCCTAAACTCTAACCCTAACCACTAACCCTAACCACTAACCCTAAACTCTAACCCTAACCTCTAACTCTAACCACTAACCCTAACCACTAACCCTAACCTCTAAACCTAACCAATAACCCTAAACTCTAACCCTAACCAATAACCCTAAACTCTAACCCTAACCACTAACTCTAACCACTAACCCTAAACTCTAACCCTAACCAATATCCCTAAACTCTAACCCTAACCACTAACCCTAAACTCTAACCCTAACCAATAACCCTAACCTCTAACTCTAACCACTAACCCTAACCACTAACCCTAAACTCCAACCCTCACCACTAATCCTGAACTATTCCTAAATACTAACCCGAACCACTAACCCTAAACTCTAACCCTAACCATTAATCCTAAGCTCTAACCCTCACCACTAATCCTGAACTATTTCTAAATATTAACCCTAAACCCTAACAGTAAACTTTAAACCCAATCCTAGTTACTAACTCTAACCCTGAAGTACACATAGTACACACAGACTCCTAGCCCTAACCTCTAACCCTAGTCATTAATCCTGAACTACTTCTAAACACTAACCACTAAATCTAAAACTAAACTCTAGCCACTAATCCTGAACTATTCCTAACACTAAGCCTTAAACCTAACCCTAATTACTAACTCTAATCTCTAACCCTAAACTATATTGCTAAACAAGACCCCTAACCCTAAACTATAACTTTAAATGCTAACCCTAAACTTTAATTACTAACTCTAACCCTAATCACTAATCCTAAACCCCATTCTTAAGCACTAACCTTTATCATAAACACTCAAACTCTAACCTGTAAGTCTGAAATCCCATCTTTAGCTGCATTTAAAGTCTGTTTAATTCTGCCAGGAGAAGAAATCAGATGTTACCAGTACAATAAACACCCAGAAGAGGGGAAGTGTTTAGTGTTTAGTGTAGACTGTAGTGCTAATTAATTAATTCAGTCCCTCGTTACTCCACCCTCTCTTTTTCTGTCACTTTTAGGGAATGAGAAATTGTCTTTTATGTGGCATTGCAGATATGGTGGAACCTCAGAATTAAAATACTTCTTTAATTGAACTATTTAAACATCGAACTGTCCATTCAAAGGTTTTTCAACCCCCAAATTTGAACAAAAATTCTAATTTGAATAAGTTAATTTGAGTCCGGCCTTTTGGAACCAGTTTTTTTGTCGTATTTACTCTGAGAACTAGGACTTGTTTTTACTGGGGGTCTCTTGTGCCTAATTTATCACCCTGCACCCATACACACCAAGAAAACCCCGAAGTCCCAAAAGTCTTAGTCACCAGCCTCTCCCTGTCTCTCATTCCTTTTGTGATTGGATTTTTTTTCACTTGCATTTATGTGAGATTTAAAAAGTCCAGACTTGCCTCAGCTTCATCTTAAGTAAGTTATATTTCGGATGCATTCGACCTTACAGGGAGTTCAGGGAGAGATGAAGCGAACAGTTCATGACTATTGACTGATTTGTGGCTCAGAGTGGCTCATTATTGAATTAGCGTACGTTCAGAGAGCTCTTTGTGATTATGTGACCCACCTGATGATTAGTTTGTGTTCGTTAGCTGTGCATTAGTGGTTTGGCATGCTAGTGGGGAGACGTCTTTATTTAATCATGATAATAATTATTTAGTGGATATGGCTGAGTGGATATGTAAACAGTTGGTTCATTTAACAGCTGCTAGATTTTATGTCACTTGTTATTTATTGTGGTGGAAATTTAAATGCATTGCACGGTGGTTCAGTGCTGGTGCTGCTCCAGCTGCTAACCGTAACCGTAACCCTTACCTCTAACACTAACACTAAACCCAAACACTGACTCTAACACTAAACTCGATTCCTAATATTT
Organism: Parotocinclus spilosoma; assembly: GCA_033117975.1. NCBI lineage: Eukaryota > Metazoa > Chordata > Actinopteri > Siluriformes > Loricariidae > Parotocinclus > Parotocinclus spilosoma. Next base: position 9,611 of record JAVSBV010029509.1, on the reverse strand, counting down.
CCTGTCTGCTACCTTAAGTGCTAATGCTGCCTTTCTGCTTTCAGGTGTCGGACAGGTGTAACTGTGTGTACGTGGACGGTAAAGAAACCAAGGGTCGAGTCCAGATGCTTGTGAATTTCACCTACAGTTACATGAGCACTCAGTTAGAAATGAAGGTCTGGTTTCCTCGTTTTCCTCTGGACATCGAGATTTCTGATTCAGTACTGAGTCCAATAAAGGGCTGGAGGATCCCCATCAACTCCAAAAAGAGGTAACTAACCTTAACCACTAACTAATAACTCATAAACCCAATCAATAACTACTAAACTTAACCACTAACTAATAACTCATACATCTAACCACTAACTACTAATCCTAACCATTAACCTCTAAACCTAATCACTGACTACTAACCTTAACCACTAACTAATAACCCATAAACATAATCAATAACTACTAACCCTAACCACTAACCTCTTAACCTATACACTAACTCCCTAAATCTAACCATTAACTACTAACCCATACACCTAACCCCTAAGCTCTAAACCTTACCACTAACATTAACCCAAAATGTAAGCACTAAACTAAAATTAACCCATAACCCTAAATCTAAACATTAACCCATGCTACTAAACCAAACCACTAATCTTAACCACTAACCCCTAAACATAACCCATAAAATAACCACTAACCTCTTAACCTAACCAATAAACATAACCCATACAATAACCACTAACCCTAACCACTATTCTCTAAACCTAACCTCTAAACATAACCCATAAAATAACCACTAACCCTAACCACTATTCTCTAAACCTAACCTCTAAACATAACCCATTAAAATAACCACTAACCCTAACCACTATTCTCTAAACCTAACCTCAAAACATAACCCATACAATGACCACTAACCCTAACCACTATTCTCTAAACCTAACCTCAAAACATAACCCATAAAATAACAACTAACCCTAACCACTAACCACTACAAATAACCCATGAGCAGAAGATTACTATGGCTTATTTATGTGTTCAGCAGCAGGCTGAGTTGGAGCAGTGAGGATAAAGGGCGTGGCTGTACCCTGCAGTTCCAGCACGCCATGGTTCGAGTCCTCACACACTTCATAGCTGAACAGTCGGACCCCAGCGAGCCACAGACCTCCTATTTCCTGGGTTCGGATTGGCTGGTGGACGTAACGGAGATGGTGAAGTTTTTCATGAAGGCAGAGGATCCGAGCATCGTGCAGCTACAGGGGGGCAGCGTGGTGTCTGGACAGGACGTTGGCACCACGTCCATAAAGGTGTGTCCAAGCTTATTAGAGCTATATTTAGATCTAAAGGAATAAGGAAGAAAATCATGATACAACTTTGCCTTTCACCGCCTCGTTTGTGTAAGATTTGTGTTCTTAGGCTTTTACTCTAATTTCTTACAACAGCTCGTCTACACGGGGTCAAAACAGAGACCGTACAGGAGGGGAAAGCTCCTCTGTGGAATATCCTCCTACTAAACTAGTCCTTTATACTATGATTTCCTTTTTTATCTGCTGTAGACGTTTGCCAAGGTGTGGGTGGAGGTAGAGGGCACGGGGGGGGGCGTGGAAGTTGTGTGGGTGCAGACGTGGGTGCCAGTTGTTCACAAAAATCGTTTTTTTCCAGCTGTTTATACGTTTCTTCTTACATTGTTCATATAACGAGTAAAAAGGAGCAGTTGTGAAAAGAAATCATTTTGAAAAATGTCAAATTTGAGTAACCAGGTTGTGGAAAAGCGCTAAAAAAATCCTTTGTAGAAAAACCTTGTGCTCTGGATAAAAGGTATGAAATCACTGCGTGTTTTGGAAACCAAGACTGAACACTGTGCCATAAAGCCGATTGGTGGGGTGCTGCAGGGGTGGTTGACCTTCTGGAAGTTTCTTCCATCTGCAGGATCTTCGGAGCTCAACCAGAGTGACCACTGGGCTCTAAGTAACATCTCTAACCAAAGTCCTTCTCTTCTGATTGCTTAGGCCAGACTTTTTTTTATTGCTTTTTCCGAAGATCGTCCGACGATCATAATTGAAGAATACAAAAAAACCCAAAAATTTTTTGGTATTTCGCCGATCCGCCGCAGTACCAATGGTTGAAATGAAAAAAAAAAATTTTATTTTTATTTTTTAGCTTTTTCCGCCCTCCGGTGGAGAGCCAACGGTATTGTCCTGTACATAATATTTTTTCCAGATTTACTTTAATTTAATTGTAAAAAAAATATTGTAAAATAATAATTACATTTTTTATTTAAAAATAATAATCATTTTATAATCATTTTATTTCTTCCTCCTTCCTTGTATTGATTCCACAAGAAATTGAAAAGTGCTGAAAAATAAATATTTATTGTTATTTTTTTTTCTCCCTCCTCAGTAGATCCTTAAGTAGGAACATCCGGGGAACAAGCAATTAAAAAAGCCTGGCCTTAGTTTGGTGTGGCGTCCAGCTATAGGAGTCCTGGTTGTTCCGAATGTCTTCCATTTAAGAATTATGGAGGCCGCTGTGCTCTTGGGAACTTTCAGTGCAGCAGAATTGCTGTTGCTCTTCTCCAGATCTGTGGCTCCACATAATAATGTCTGTGAGCTAGAATAACCGGGTTGGTGATAAAACAAGTCCTTCGTAGAACCACCGCATGCCCTAAATAAAGAAGCTTTGTGTGTTCAGGTGCTCTCTCCTCTTTTGGACTCGGTCTTGGCGGAGAAACCGGTGTCGGTGGTGGAGGAGCGCGTTAGCATCACAGCGCTCGGCCTGCAGCTGGTCAGCACCCTCAGCCTCCATCTGCAGCTCAATACTGGAAGTAACCAGGCCATCAGCGCCACGGCAACCACACGGGGGGTCCTGGACACGCCCCAACAGGTCTGACCTTCATACTACAACACAGCGTTGACCTGAGAGAGCGAGCGTACACTGAATTCTGTTTTCTCTTTCATTAGAAAGGAGTTCTGAGTTCCTGGCTGCGGTTCAGCGACGGTTCCACGACCCCTCTGGACACCTTCGACTCCGCCCAGTATCTCCTGAACGTCACTTCACTGGACGAGACCGTCGTTTCCATTCAGGACTCGCCTTTGGTGGTGGAAGCGCAAGGTGAGGGCGGGGGGGTTCTGGTTCGAGGCGAACTGAGCATACCTGAGGCGTGTCAGAAAAAGAACCGGAAGAGCGTGCTGGCCGTGGGAAACGCTGGCGTAGCGGTGAAGTTCGGGATGAGTAAAGGTTCCGCCAATAACAGCATGGAAATGATGGTAAGCGGTGAGGTGTACGGTGTGGAGGACGAAGAGCGACCTAAAGACGTGAAGGAAATCGTAAAGGCACCAAGCGGCTTGAGGAACGTCACGGCGACCGCGACGAGTGCGGCGAGGAGCGGCGCAAACGACGTGGAGACGCGGACCAACGACGACGCGTCCGCAGGGTTCAGCCAACCCTGGAATATTTTCTATAACTCTGGTCCGTTCAGACCACGCGATAACGATAGCGCGGAGAATCTCAGAATTAACGAGGATACGACGAGGAACTCGCCGAGAAACATCATGAACATCATCAACAACTCTCCCGTACAAGTGGAGGTACCGATCGAGGAATCGAAAAACGACGACGTCGACGACGACTCCGAAGGGCCACGGCCTCTCACACACCTGGAAATCGGGATGTACGCTCTGCTTTCTGTCTTCTGCTTGGCCATTCTGGTCTTCTTCTCTAACTGCGCCCTGCACCTTCTGAAGCTCCGCCGGAAGCAGACCGCCTTTCAGCTCCCGGACCAAACCTGCCACGGCTGGATGTGGCCGCAGACGGACGCTCAGGAACTGATCCTGACTGATGCGCAGAATGGAACCGGACCCAACGTCGAACCTTTTGCCGCCCAAAAGACCGGCTGCCAGGTGGCTTCGGTGGCAGCGGATCTGAAAGGAAGAAGCGAATCACCGAACTCGCCCACCAGCATGCGCAAGAGGGTCCAGTTCACCACTTTTGCGTTTATGGACGGCCAGAATTCATTACCCAGGGAGAACGGACACGGCATTCAGTGGCTGGAAAAAGAGGGGAACTTTGGGAGCCCTGATGTGCCACGCCCTGAAACTCTAGAACAGTTATGATGGAAATAAAACACCTGTTATTAGATACACCTGCTTTGTTCTTACACGGATGGGTCTATTTATCAGGTTAAGATATTAAATGATGTTACTCTGGACCTAAAAAATACTCTAATACTTTTTAGGGGCCCTGTCAGTTACAGGCCCTTAGAAACGCCCCTATACGCCCCTGTGTGTGTTTTGGGTCCTAAACAGTTGAAGGGCCCATGACCTGAGAATGGGACACAGTCTTATAATATTGGGCTGTCATATATTTATAAGGTGGGATTTGAACGCTGGACCTTTTGGACCTTTTGGACCTTTCCTTTATTCCAAACGTAACTCAGAACTGTCCAGTTGAAGTCGTTATAAAAGTTACATTTTCTTTATGTTCCTCCATTCTCTTCATCATTTGCACTTTCTTTTTATTTCAGTTTCTTTTTCTCTCTGTCTTTCCTTCATGACCTTTTTTTTTTTCTTCCTTTTATGTTTTGTTGTCCTTTTTCCTTTGGCTTTTTTGCTCCACAGCCACAAAGTCTTCAGATTTCCCTTCCATACCTGCCTAATCCAATTCCTTATTCAAATCAGGATCATGGGCAGCACAGTGTACAAGGTGGGAACAGTCCATCTCACTCACCCTGGGACACTTTAAAGACCCCACTTGGCCCGGGGCATGTCTTAATTTAAGAACAATGTTTAGTACTTGTAGAAAACTCACACAAACTGGGACTCGAACCCGGGTCTCTGAAACTACAAGGCGAGAGCGTTTACTACTGTGCCTTTGTGTCTCCCGGCGCAGGTACGAGGATCCCAGAACATCTCTGAACTTGTTTTAGAGTCATGATGGTGAACGAAACACCACCTATTAATCAATCTCAGCCCAGTTTGGTGTTTTTTGGGAAGTGTCCTAATACTTTTGACCTGATAAAATGGCCAGTGAGTGAAAAAACAAAGTATCTGCAGCTATGAATTCTGACCTGAGTGTATAGCGTGTAATATAAACGACGTTTCTATCCACCTTAATGCCTTGTGTCCTGGACCAAAGGGATTTGAAATAAGACGCTTCATGACATCACAGGAGAAGAAATAAAAGAAATGAATGAATCCAGGATGTGAAACGCTTTGTTTATATCAGCGCTGTGTTTATGGAGGAAGAGAATAATGTCCTAATATGGAAGTGCAATATCAGCGTAACGTCGGGCTGCTTTTCTCTAAACGTTCAGGACGCAGAAGTGACTTTTTTTTACAGAGCGATAAGACTGTCGTGTAAACATTGTTCCTCTCAATTCTTCTGTTTATTGCTTCATTTCTTTTTCATAAAACACCAATAAAATAAGGAGACGCTCAGGGGCGTGACGGAACAGGACGGGGTGTGTGGAGCACGTGTAAAATAACGAGCTGTAAGCTAACGTGCCATTGTACGATTTTTATATCATATCGAATTGTGTTTATCAAAATGATGACGTGAGAAAAGAGACAAAAGGTTCAAATAAAACGGTGAAATGTTCTTGAATTTTAAATACATGAGCAGAGTTTGGTCTTTTTGCAGTACAGTTATAGCTTTAATTCTTTTTGTCTTTTCTTTCATGGTTTCTTTTCTTATTTTCTTCCTTCTTTCTTTCTTCCCTTGATCGTTTCTGTCTTTATTTTTAGTTTTTTATTTCTTTCTTTCCCACTTCTTTTGTTTGTTAGTTCTTACTTTCTTCTCTTTTTTTCTTCTTTCATTTTTATTTTTTATTTTTTTCATTCTTTCTTCCTCATCTCCTTCTTACTTTTTCTTTTTTTTTCTTGTTATTTTTGTGCTTTCTTTCTTTCTTTCTTTCTTTATTCATTTCATTTTACGAACATTTTAAAATGTAACCCAGAACTTTTCAGTATAAATCGTGCAGAATACAAAAGGTTAATTTTTCTAAGGTTAACTTTTTAATCTGGTTTACTTTTGTTTATTTTTTTTTATTTGTCTCTTCCTCACTGTTTCTTCTTCACCTTTTTCTTCTTTTCAGGTTTTGTTTTCCCTTTTCTTTATTTCCTTCCGTTCTTTACCGTTATTTATACTTTTTTTTTTGTTTTTCGTTCTTTTTTCCCTTTAATTTCTTTCCTGTTTTTTTCTTTATTCTCTTATACTTTTCCTTTTATTCCTGCTTACTACTTTTTTGTTCTTCTTTATCTATCAATTTATTTATTTGAGTTTCTCTAAACTTCTTCCCAACATCGATCATTAAAAAGTCAAAGTAAGTTCCTTTTTCTTTCGTTAATTATTTATTTTCTTAATTTCCCCTCCCATAATCATGTTCCCCTTCTTCTTTCTTACTCGTAATTATTTACTTTTCTTTATTATCTTTTCTTTGTTTCTCTTTCTTACTCTCTTTCTTCTTTGTTTTTTTTTCTTTCATTTCCTTTTCCTTTCTTTATTTTTTACTTCCTACATGTTTTTCTCCCTTACTTTGTTATTGTCTTTTTTATGCCTTATCTCTCTGTCTTTCATTTTTTTTCTGTATTTTGTTTTCTTTCTTCAACAAAAACGTTCTTTCTTTCTTTCTTTTCTTTTCTTTTTCCTTTTTTTTTTCTCGTTCTGATTCCCTTCTTCTTTCTTTTTTATTTTTTTTATTATTTTCTGCTTGGTCTCCACAACAACTTAAAATCACAAGAATTACACAAGAAGACAAGTTTATATTTTTTATTCAGAGTACATTCAGAAGAAGAGAATATATACAGATAAAATAAAAATATTTAAACAGAATAAATATTTAAAAATATATTGTTTCTGCATCAAAACGACAATCCTATTTCATTTTTTTATCCCTCATATGTAAACATGAAATTCAAGAACTTACTCAGGTGTGTGTGTGTGTGTGTGTGTGTGTGTGTCTGTGTGTCTGTGATAAAAAACAGATTTTCATGTGATTATTATTGAGTACCGTAAACAACATTATTAAAAAAAAGAGGTGATAAAGTAAACAAACTTTGTTTAAATCCAGAGACAGAACTGGTGCTCAGAATCCATCACTAATCACTAAATCCTCTGCTGTTACCTGATTTTAAGAATTATAACCGAATTTATAAATAAAATAGAATAAAAAAACAACAACAACAAATGTAGATCCACAGAAAATTAAATAAAAAAAAAAAATAAGAGAGAGAAAAATAAAGGAAGAAGACAGACAAAAGGAAAAAAAATTTAATAATACATTAAAAAAAAAATAATACAATAAAATACAATTTTAAGAAAATCTGAGATAAACAAAGAGGAGGAAAAAGTGAATAAATAAAACAATATTAAAAAAAGAAAACCAGAACAGCTAAGAAAGGAAGGAAGAAAAACAAAATAATTATAAAATAAGACAAAATGAGAAAAAGAGCTAAATTCAGAAAGGGAGAATGAAATAATGAAATACAAAAAAAATAATAATAATCGATGGAATAAGAAATAAAAACAAAGGAAAGAAATAAAAAAGGATAGAATGAAAAAGAAAAAAAATACAGTGAAGAAAGTAAAATATAAAAACAATGAAAACAATAAATACATAAAGAAAAACAGAAAGAAATAAAAGAAAGAATGCAATAAATAAAATAAAACAAATAAATGAATGAATAAAAAAGAGAAAGGGAGAGAGCAAACCAAAGTTAAAAAAAAGCAAAGATACAAAAAATGGATTTGATTGTTTGAAAAAAATGTATTTTTCTGCTTTTAAAAAAGCTGTGTCTGTAATTAATGCCAGATCTATTACGATAAACTAATCCTGCAGTAATTAACTGAATTAATCTGTTCGTTTAAAACACATTAATGAAGCAGTTGGTAATTGATTATAGATAATTAATGAATGTAGCTCATTAACCTGAGCATAAGTAATTAATTATGAGCACGTGTCTGTTAACGAGGTCCAGATGTAATTAGTTTATATAAAAATAAACCCTGAACGTTTTTTCCATCATAAATAAAACCATTTAAGTGTTAATAAAAGAAAAAATATAATAAAACTGTATTAAAAACTTAAAATGACCAAACTGTAATGTTTATTTATTATTATTTCATTTTCCTCTTTCTCCAGATGAGCGTTCCCTTTTTAGTCCTCACTCCAAACAAAAAAAACAAAGTTTTATCTCCTGCTTTCTGCAGATACAGACTCAGCTAAGAATAAAACAAACTTCTGTAAGGTAAACTGGATAAAATGTTAAAAAAAAAAACAGTATAAAAAAAGAAGGAAGGAAACAGGAAAATAAAAATAAAGGGAAGAAAGAAAGTGAGAAAAATAAAAGATAAACTAATGAAGGAAAAAAAAACAGGAAATACAGAAAGAAAAAAAGAAAGGAAGGATAAAAGTAAGTGAAAAAAAACAAGAAGGAAGAAAAAAAGAGAAGAAAGTAAGAACAAGCAAAAAATGAAGAACGAAAAGAAGAAAGACAGACAGAAAAAAGACAAAAACAAACAAACCTAGGAAAAAAGAAAAAGAAACCATGAAAAAAAGAAAATGAAATAATAAACAAAAGAAAATAAACACGATAGAAAGGAGGAATAAAGATAACATAAACAAATTAAGAAAATAAAGAATAAAATAAAAAATGTAAATTACAGAAACGAAATAAAAGAAATAAGAAGCAAAACAGCAGAAAAAAATGGTGAAAAAGTAAGATAGTAAAATACTTTTACTAAAAAACTTTTTTTTACGTTATTTGACCGGGGGTTTACAAACTTTTGCATAGACCGTCCTCTAGATTTAAAAAGTCCTTATTAAAGTCCTGTTCTTTATTTTTAATTTCTAAAATAACTGAACCCGTATAAAATCCAAATTAGCTTTGTTTTTAAGTTCTTTTGTTTTTTTTTTCTGTGTGTTGTGAGGTTCTGAATGTTCTGTGTGTGTTGTGAGGTTATGACTGTTGTGTGTGTGTGTGTTGTGTGTGTGTGTTGTGAGGTTATGCCAATTGTGTGTGTGCCTTGTGTGTTTGTTGCAAGGTAATGACTGATGTGTGTGTGTGTTGTGAGGTTATGACTGTTGTGTGTGTGTGTGTTGTGTGTGTGTGTTGTGAGGTTATGACTGTTGTGTGTGTATGTATTGTGTGTGTATGTTGTGAGGTTATGACTGTTGTGTGTGTGTGTTGTGTGTGTGTGTGTTGTGAGGTTATGCCAATGGTGTGTGTGCCTTGTGTGTGTGTGTTGTGAGGTTATGACTGTTGTGTGTGTTTGTTGTAAGGTAATGACTGTTGTGTGTGTGTTGTGAGGTTATGACTGTTGTGTGTGTGTGTTGTGAGGTTATGACTGTTGTGTGTGTGTTGTGAGGTTATGACTGTTGTGTGTGTGTGTGTGTGTGTGTGTGTTGTCAGGTTATGACTGTTGTGTGTGTGTGTTGTGTGTGTGTTATGAGGTTATGACTGTTGTGTGTGTGTGTTTTGAGGTTATGACTGTTGTGTGTGTGTGTGTTTTGAGGTTATGATTGTTGTGTGTGTGTGTTGTGAGGTTATGACTGTTGTGTTGTGCAGAGTTTGTACCAGTTGTGTGTTTGTGTGTTATTGCAGAGTTTGTACCAGTTGTGTGTTTGTGTGTTATTGCAG
>JAVSBV010029489.1:0-11718 GCA_033117975.1 Parotocinclus spilosoma | reverse complement strand
ATTATATTTCGTGAACAAGAGACAGAGAGAGAGCGAGAGAGAGAGAGACAAAAATAAGGAGAGAGAGAGAGAGAGAGAGAGAGAGAGAGAGAGACACAAACGTTATAGAAATGCATTCATTGAGACGCAATATGGTAATGAGAATAAACAAGTTTGAACTTCTAACTTGGTGCTAAAACATTTAGAGGGCAGCACCGGGTAATGTTGCTTTCTGCTATTTGTCAGCTGTGTGGTTAATTCTATATCTTTAGCATGTATGATAGCAGTTTTTTTTGCTTTACATTTTTTATATTTGTAGGCATGTGTGGTAGTTTCTGGGTACATGCACATGCAGTACATTTTGACAGTAATTAGTATTAGCTGCTAATCAAACATTTTAAGCAAGATGGCTGTTCAGTCACTTTAAGCTCATTTTTCATTCTTTGCATTTAGTGAACAGACCGTTAATTATTTTTATGACATTTAATCAAAAGTTCCACTATTGTGACAGGCCTACTTGCAACTACACGGCTTACAAGAATTATTGGATATTTTAACATTTTTAAATACTTAAAACTTTCTAAATATATTGTTGGATAAATGGATGTTATCATAATAGTTTATACTACTGTATTAAGCATACAGGCCTACTAAAATAGAGTGAGAGAGACAGAGAGAGCGAGAGAGAGACTTGAGAACAGATAAAAATATAAATTACCAGCCTCAACACAAATAGGTATAGAAGGCTTCCTGGTTAATTATCTTCTTTTTAAAAGGCCTTATTAGTCCCAAGCCAAGCGTTATCAAAAGCCACACAAATATTCATACATTAACAGTAGAAAGAAGTTTAATTTAAAAAAAAAAAAAAAACAGCTGATTTACACAGTTTGAGGTTTTCATGTAGTTTGCATCTTTCTCAATTTCTCCAAAGGCAATAAACTTTAACTTCCAACTGCCAAACACAAGTAAATGAGGCATGAAATGTGCAGCGCAGTAAAAGCATTACTGGCAGGGATTGTCAAGTCATTATAACATCACAAGATCTCGTTAGATGAAAATGGACAAGGAAGTATTTGGCATCTGGGTTTAAGGCGACAAAAAGAATAAAACATCTGCAAGTTGAATCTCATGCATGACTGACAAGGACTAAACAGTGAAAAGCAGACTGGCTGTGACACTGCTTTGTGTCTGAACCTATAATATGTCCATTTGTCAAATTTATATCTCGATATTAAAACTAGGGAGGAATGCCTGAATTTGGCCTTCCTTTGTGATTCAGACATATAACCTTCACTGAGCTTACATCTGCAGGCATGTGACTGTAATTATCCTCCATCCATCTCTGACCTAATCATCCTACCCAGAATCCGTTACTGCTCTAGAGAAATTTCCCTGATGCCAACTGCTCATCATCCAAAGCCTTTCAGTAAGGGATGATCTCATTGCACCATGAGCAGGCCGGCATGCAAGAGCATTAATTACCTGAAGACAGACCCCACTAAGAGACAAAAAGGGAAAATGACCACAACAAAAGCCACATCATTAGCAACTCTACTATTAGCATAGGCACAAGTTCTGAAGAAATAAAGGACAAAATGCTAACTTCCATCTTTGGTAATTTATCTTTTTCTTCCTTCATTTCTTAGGGTTTTTAGTACAACCCTACTACAACCCTAGTACAACAGTGAAGGTGGGACATTGTGTAATAAATAAAAACAGAATGTGATGATTTGTAAATCCTTTTCAACCTATATTCAATTAAATACACTACAAAGACATGATATTTAATGTTGAAACGGATAAACTTGATTGTTTTTGCAAATATTCACTCGTTTGGAATTTAATACCTGCAAAACGTTTCAAAAGAGTTGGGACAGGGGCATGTTTACCACTGTGTTACATTACCTTGCCTTTTAACAACCCTCAATAACAAGTTGCTTAACAGTCTGGGGTCTCTGTTGTTGTATTTTGCGCTTCATAATGCACCATATATTTTCAATGGGAGACAGTCTTGAGACGTGTATTTGGAATGTATTTAATTGAATGTAGGTTGAAAAGGATTTGCAAATAATCATATTTTGTTTTTATTTATGTTTTACACAACTTCATTAGAATTGAGGTTGTACAAAGAAATCACCTTTACACTTTCAACAATGCTGAAACAAGGTCACACACATTCACACTTAAAGCTGTCAATCCATACACTGTCTGAAATCAGTATTACTCATTTATATTTGTGTTTAATTAAGAACGCCCCTAAATTATAACCAGTGAGATAATGGCTATAAGTGTTAAACAGTGAACCAAAGCAAACCCAACATTTATGAGACAAGTGGCATACTAAAACAATTTCTGACTGAGACTAAAACACAGACTGACCTTAATGATTAATGTCAGGCCAGCTTGTGGCAGAAGGACAGCCTGAGGGAAGCAGCATGGTCACTGCTTAATGTTCTCCACCTACATGGCTAAAAGCACTGTGGTCAACAACCATTGCTCTGTATCAGCAACACTGCTCTGGTGATGGGATTGGTGCAAGACATTACTTCAACCCATCTGTCTAGAGCAAGGAGACCAGTTAGGACTAGGAAGCAGTCAATTAGGTCAGTAGTTACAGCTTGCAAGCATTTTTTAAAAAGTTTAAAAGATTTGTCAAATATTGGTCTAAAGAGAATATAGCAACCACTCAGAAGGCTTGATATCCAGCACAAAAGCTACAGGCAGACTTATTTTGGTTGTTTTTTCTGAATTATAGAACAATCTCCCACCCACTTTTAAGGTGACACAGATGGTTCACTACTATTCATAGGTCACAGTAGATTTAGATATTCATAATTTTAAAACAGGGCTCTTGTCAATATAAGTAAAGAGAACACACAATACAGTGCATTCAATTAAGGATCAAATAACCATTTAGATGGCACTGCCAAACTGTAACTTTAACAGCTAATTGCTGATGATCTTAATTGACTGAATAAAAAACATTATTAGTAATAAATGATATTAATGCAGTGCGCATGCAAGGATAAGTCAGGTAATTAAAAAAAAAAACAAAAAAACACCACATCAGTCAATAATTCTAAAATCCATGCTTTAAGAAAACTCGTACTCATTTCTGCTCTGAAAGTTTTCACACAACAGTTAATCTAAAGGAAGATATGAAGAGAAATGAATGGATCAGTAAATCCAGTTCAGAAATGTTTAAACCAATACTATATGTGACCCTGATTAAGGGTACTGTAAAAAAAATACTTTATTGAATTTAGAATACTATGCAACTTAAATACATAAATATGCTGAATGCTTGTATAATTGTTTTGTCTTTGGTGGTGAAATGATTTATTGAGAAATTGCTTAAAACTAAAATAATTAAAAGCTGTTGCATGCAGATTGCCGCTATATCAATCCAAAAAGCGAATCTGAATTTTTTTAATTCAAAAAAATATAACCACCATTTATACAGTTGTTTCTCATTCACAACAGTTGTGCATACTAGTATGCCCTGCATTTATATTTGTTAATAAAGTGGCATAAAACTACAGTAATACAAATTAGCTCAGCACACATTAAATTCACCACACTCAAAAGTTCAAGCTGCAGCTGCAATAACACAATGGTCTAACAAAACTACTCTGCATTCATTAGCATAATCTTGGAAAGCTATATTTAAATAAATCAGTGCTTATACTTCTAATATTTCATTAGGCAATGTAAGACAGAGCTTTAATACCCAGAGGTTTAATACACAGTATAACTTACGATCATCTATAAAAACAAATGTTTATCATGTTGTTGTAGGCTTATGGGGGCAGCAATCATAAATAAATAGACTCACTTTGTCCTTAGTGCTATATCCTTCTGGCCACAGAAAAGGCAGAAACAGTTGTTTAAATTCAATCACAGTCACAGACCTCCCAACATTAAAACTGTACCGAAAAGGTAGAAATAATTTAGATGGTAAAACAGATCTCACTCTGGTGTTTAACTCATTGGAGGGTCTGGGTGTTTTCTGCTGACTTAAGCCGAGTCCCTCAAATGTTGTCTTCATTTGTTATTAATCTTCAGGCTTGGCAGTTTAAAGTAAATTCTAACCACATAATACTTTCATTTATTATTACAAGGCAGTCTGAAGAACTGACAAGTTAAGGGTGTAGGCTTTAAAACGTCACTTACAAAGATCAGACAAAATTTGGATGAAACACAGGGAAGCAGCAGTTCAAGGGACTTGCTTATACATGCAGAACAAATGTCATAAATATATTTGGAAAAGTAGCACAATGGGGTGTAGGATGTCGTTTTTGTTAAAAAGCAGCATAATCTCTGTAGCTCCGGTGTAAAACCTAGGCACCAAACATTCTGATTGTGCAATATAAGGCCAGACTATTCACTCATTTATTCTTATGTGCTGGTCATAGCATCGTTGAATACGACTGTAGACGAAATGTAAATTCTGCAAACACAGAATAACCAGATCTGGTCAGAACTTGCTAAAAAATATAGTTAAACATGATGCAAAGCCATATTGGAACACTTCAGGGACACCAGCAGACCAACTTACTGATGTCTTTAAAATGTGACAGGAAACCAGAGTACCCAAAGTAAACCCACAGTGGCATGGGGAGAACATGCAATTTTCATACAGACAACAGCGAGGCTAGCACTTGAACCCATATCTCTGGATCTGTGAGGTCACTTGGCAAGTATTTGCAAATGCTAAGATATTCCAGATGGTGTTAAGAAATATAGGTATTGAAAGCAGAGTAAAACTTCAGTCTGCCAGATTGAAGCTTGTGTGCTCCTGGCACTGATTGGGAGTATACAGTAGCAGCCATACAGAAGAAAAAGAAAAAAAAGAAGAAAGGATATGGAAACATAGCATCAGGATTGCTCTTCATTAATCCACCATGTGGTCATCACAATAAGCAAAAACTTACTGGTTTAAATGAATTAGAAGGAAAATTTTTCTTTTGAAAGAACCTTAAAACTGTAGGAGATCTGAAACATGCAAAAAATTATTAGACTACAATCTTCACATCTAGTAATAAAGCAAACTTTATGCAAATAACTGAATGCCCCATCTAACTCTCTTTCAATGCAAATCTCCAAAACAGAGAACTAAACAACAGAATGAATGTTCAGGTCTATTCTGTTTAAAATCTGCATGTAACTGTAGGCTTACAAAAGTATACAAATTAGGCAAAAACATCTAAACACTGAACACTGTGCATTACCATTACCAGACCACAAATCAGCAAATGTGTTAACTTTTTAGGAATCGGATAACGCTATTTTACTCCTACTTAACATTTCACGCCTTAATCTCTGATTACACACAAATCATGCAAAAAGAAAAACAATGTCATGGCCTGACCCAGGTAAAATAAATGTATGCTTTTTCACCATTTAAGCCTCTTTTAGGTATATTTGTGTAGTTGATTAAACTCAAGACAAAGTCTGGAAACATATGTAAAAACAGAGTACAGGGAGTCCATGTCGTGTGTCTCAGAACAGCAACACTGAATAATATGTACCAGTCCAAACTATTTCCATCTTGCAAGTTAACTCAACTTAAACACTTGCCGAATCTCCACCATAAAATAAAGACAAACCAAAACCCATATATAGTATTTTAATAACCTATTTTTTATTACTTTTTAGTACCCTTCTACCCACTAACCTGTTCTAACTAATCATGCTCCAATAAAAATCAACCAGATAATTTGAATTATGGACAACGCGAGTGTGTCAAAATGTAGCATATCTACATTCTCCATTTGGATCCTGTTGAAAAAAGCACTAGAAGAAAAAGAGACATCTGTTTATACACATATTTGCACTGAAGGCTATAACTTGAATGGCAGTGTGAACACTATGCACATCCCTTAACATAAAGGTCAACTTTTGGTTTGCAGCATTTTAAAACTCATTGGTCATGTTTGTAAATCCCAACACTGCTCATTTAATGTTTTTTTCTTAAACCCTAGATTTCTACAGGTATTTTGCAATCGTTTTTCGTACCACCTTCAGCACTGGATGTTTTGCTAGGATGAATAGTGAAAGTTCTGTTGGTTTTGACAGTAATTTCTGACAGTTTGTCTCATTCCAACTGACAAAGACTTTTAGTGCTGAAAGTTGCTCCTAGTAACAAAATTCAAAGAAAAATCTTGCTCCCGAATCACTAAGTTAAAACGAAAGTTAGGAGTTTTTAAGCTATGTTTACAGCCACCGTCTTTAGAGTTATGTATACTACTCACGTCAATTAGGGGATACCATAATAAAATGACCCCTAATTTTTTGTAAGAAGTGTATTTACTCTGCTTCATGTATTTCCACAAATCTTCTAAATTCGTTGAATTTTTTATAAACCGGGCATAATACTTACAAACAGACTGTCCTTCAGAAGAGCTGACTCGGAGCTCTTTCTTTTGACAACACATCTACAACCCCCACCAGTAGTATTACAGGTATACACTGTTCTAAGTTGACTGTTATGTTTAGAGACATTTTTGTGCAATTAACTTGTGTGTATAATGTACCACTACTTATTTGTAACAAGCTTTAAATGGCACGTGTACATGCCTGTCCTAATGTAAATAAGTGTAGTACTACTTTGTTTGGTCTCCCATCATCATTTTTTTCACACCTATAACTATATTAGGTGATTTACATTTACTCATTGAGTCACTGTTTCATGTGGCTGATCTTTAGTGTTGTTTGTAATATTGTCTATCAAGGAACTTGTTGCTTTTGGGTCAAATCCACCATGCCTCTTAAGTGTTATGGCTTTCCGCCACACAGGGTCATAACAGTACATTTTTGTATTTTCTACAATAATTATACATTTAATTAAACTAATATATAGTGGCATTAAGGATGCTGTGTAGTTGGTAAGATTCCACTTGTGTTTGACACATTTAAGTATTGTTTGAATACACTTTATTCTTACATTAGAGTAGCCTAAAAGGACAACGTGCCTATGGTAGTGTGTAGTCAATGACCTGTTTCACAGAATAGTATGCGGTTTTTAAACGGGTCTTTTTTTTTTTTTTTTAAATACGTCTCTAGGTTCACATAATTTTCCACTCTGTTCATTAAAGACATGAACAATTGTAGTGGAAGTAATTTAGGTAGAATGTGTTTGACTTGTACGAAAATCTTGATGTACAAGAAACCAAAGCGGTAACCCAAAGGGCACATTATTTTATTCTCAGAATTATATAAAGCAGTAATACTTAGCAAATGTGGAAATCTAATCCATGTATGCAGCACATGGAATTCTTTGCTGTGATATGTGAGTGCTACACAAAGTCAAGTCTTTCCACACCTGAAATGTATGTATGCATGTACAAAATAACAGTTAATTCTGTATTAAAATACATAAATACATAGACCATCCTTATATTCAAAAAAAGCATATTGCGTGAAAAACAGTATGTTAACACAATGTCCCTAATCAATCTAAAACTATAAATGGCAGCATTTGCAAATACCAAGACACAACATTAAGAAATGCATTTCAGCTGATTTCTTTCAGTTAGCAGTCCATCAGGATCAGATATAGCTGTGAAGCATGGGGCAACCAATCCCAAACAGCAGATGCTGTGTTGGTTTTGTGGAGATCTCAGATCTTGCGCTTCCAATCTAAAATTTGAGGTTGAACTGGATCCACTTCAATGTCGGTTTTGATATAGCATGCTTTGCTGGAAACTGCGGCAGGCCTGGCAATCTATCCAAGCTGCGTACAAATGTGGAGATCTATACAAAAAAACCCCACCATCGCTGCACTTTATAAACGGCCACTTCAGAGTGGTTCTGGGCAGGCCTCCAGTCAGAACCAAAAGTCAACAAACACAAGTCTGGCTAGATAGAGGAGGAGACGATCCCAGATCTAGGTGATATTTGAGTTGGACGCAAGCATGTCGGACCAGATTTGGTTTTGGAAGGACGGTGAGAAATATTTGTTTTTAATTAAAGGCAGTAAAACAAGGTCCAGACACCTTTTAAAAGCCACAAAATCTACACATTCCAGACCAGTTCCATTTCCCTTACTTTTTTTTTTTTACCCTTGTTCCACAGTTATTGTTTTCCTGCCAGAGTTTATTGATTAAACGCTTACAAATTTCAAATTGGACTTGCACCAAGACTGCCTGAACGGCATGAATTCAATTCAAACAAATAAAAGCTGACACTCAGGTTTACTTAAGCGATGCTTTTAATGACCAGATTATGATCAGCTCTCCTCTAGCACTTCTCATATGACAAAATCTAAGCAGAAACAACTGAACTGACACTGGGTCATTGTATAAGGGCATGCATACACTTCAACACTTACCAGTACGACACATCCAAAGGCATGAAGAAGCCACGTTTGATGAGCTCAGCAAAGAAAGCCTCCGTCTCCCTGCATGCAGTGCCATTACCTATGACAACAGTCTGGCAGCTAGATTTGAGGGGGGTTAAGGAGTAAAGAAAAATGTCAAAATCTTGTTATTGCAAGTGGTCCTTGGAAAAAAAAATGTTCTGGGCTTAAATAATGGGTTTCTCTTGGACTTGTACCATGCAGTCTGGTGTGTGCACACATCAAATTATTCAAGAGATAGCTATTGGTCAATGAATAATTGATGCAAAGTTTAAAAAGATTGTAGAAGTGTAGCGTTTCTGTGCATGGAAACTTAACAGTAGAACCCCAAATCAGAAAAAGCTGGGGCAGTATGGAAAATGCATTGTTTCTTAAATTTCCTTTGAATTCTATTTCATTGCAGACCGTATGAACTTGAGATATGTCATGTTTTATCTAATCAACATAATTTCATTTGTTTATAAACACCCATTCAATAAAAAAAAAAAAAAAAAAAAAAAAAGTTGAGACGGTAAACTATTTACTACTTTGTAATTTTGCCATTCCTTTTCACCACACTTAAAAGCTGTTTTGGCACAGAGGATTCCAAGCAATGTTCAGAGCTTATTTTCTCAGATTCTTCCTGCAGACATATTAAGATCTGCTACAGTACAATGTTGGCGTTGTTGAATTTTTCTTTTAATAATTTTCCACACATTCTTTACTGGAGACAGGTCAGGAATGCAGGTAGGGCAGTACAGTACCTGTACCCATTTCCCCCACAACAATGCAATAATAATTATTATTGTAATACATGCAGTATGTGGTTTTGCATTGTCTTGATGAAAACTGCATGGACGTCCCTGGAAATGATGTCATCAAAAAAGCAGTATATGTTGTTCTCAGAGCTCATGTACTTTTCTGCATTAACGCTCCCCTCATAGAAGTGTAAATGACCTTTGCCAAGGGTACTGTCACAGACCTGTACCATGGCTCACCCTGGATTTTGTACGTTTTGTTTTTTTTTAGTTTTTTTTTTAATCAGGAGCGCACACTGTCCATTTTTTTAATTATTTTTTTACAACAAAAAAAAAGGACCTGGATTACTTATTTATCTCACCACAATACACATGTTCACTGTGTGATGGTACCATATGCATCCAAGGCAAAAGATGCCAGCACTACTGAATAGGTTTATAAGGCTTCTTTTTTTTGCACAGTAAAGTCTTCAGTGGCATTTGTTAATGCAACTCTGTATTTTATTGCTTGACAAGGGTCTGTCAACAAAAACTCTTGCACTTTGTTATCAGCAGCTTTTGTTGAATGGTGGTCCTTGATGCAGTGCTATCTTGTCACTAGTGCCCTTGGCCTTTACGGACTGAAATTTATTGAGATTCCTTAAATTGTTTAGAGATATTATTTTTTATAATGTTTTGATATGCATTTTCTATACTGTCCCAATTTTTTCTAATTTGGGGGAGTGCAGGGTGGTGCAGTATGTACAGGTTCAGAGCTCGCCGGTTCGATTCCCAAACCAGATTCTCCCTGTGTTCAAGTGGGTTTCCTCAGTTCTTGTCCCACATTCCCAAAATATTTGTTAAGCCAACCAGCATACTGTGTAATGCATTGGCACCCAGGTTTGGTCCCCTGTGCTGCCAATTAAGCCCTGGCTCCCAGTGTGATCTTAACAGAAGCTAATACATTCTAACAGCACCTAGGACCAACATGTTTACTTATGAAGACAGAAGATTAAAAAAATGCATTTTGTGTTTAAGTCGTTATTTATATTTACTCCTATTTTCAGAAGTGCAGTACCTATATTTAAGCAAGAGGTGACGCAGTTTGTCAGACTCCCTACTACTTCCTGAACCATGCAGATATACCACATCTGTGTGCAGGATCTGACCTGTGAAGTTAGAAAAACAAAACAGACAAAAACACATTACATATGTGGGTTAGACGAAGAGGAACAAAAAGTACGTTTTACTTGTATTTGTTGTGCCCTCTTTTAGATACTTTACTTATTTGCACAATCTTCCATGGGAAGGCACTGTTACTGACTATGCTCATCTTTGTAGACATCTAAAAACACACCCAGAGACGTGTCATTTTTAAGCTGAGCGCGGTTAGCATGGCGAGTGTCTCGACACGTGGTGGTGCTGCAGGGCAGATGGCAAAGCATGGCAATGCCAACTGACACGCACCCGCCAGGCCGATCAGCTGCCTGTGATGTGGCCATGCACTGTGCCCAGCATGAAGCCCCGCCCACACAGATAACACAAAGGGCATTCCTCTCACCCAAACCAATAAAAAAACTAATGTGAAAAAGCACATGGCACAGCTTATTACGTTTCGTACTGCTTTGAATAACTGCAATAGTTAACTCAAAGGCCACTGTTTACGACACTGCCTCAAATGCGAAAATTTGCTTAATGTTAAGTGATAGTGAGTAAACATATTGTTTATTAGAACTGGCAGAAGCTGAAAACTTGGTCTTTTCTGAAACACAATGAAATCTACATTGATTTCCGATTTGTCTGATAATTCCAAGGTGCAACAACAAAGAAACTGATTAGAGATTGAGAGATGTCTTTTTCTCATGCACCCCTAACCAGTATACATTAAACAAGTGGTTTTGATTCCATTTCCCAGCTTATTGATTCCTCTCACATTCTCTGTTCGCATTTTGTTTGCTATTTAATCCCCTTGTCTAAATCAAAGAAGACACGTTCTGAGTCCGTCCATCAAGCCTTCGTTCTCTAAGCTCCATTTGTGCACCAAAATGACAGATCAATTTACAGTCAATTTTAGTTCATCTCTAATATAACATTTTCAAAATGAATATGAAGCTATTAATAAAGTAGTATTTGATTTTATTTAATTAGACAAGATAATCAGAAGAGCAAATGGAAAGTCATCTTTGACACATAAGGATTGGAAAAGCATTTTATATTTCAAATAATCATCATGGTACGTCATTTTAACAACAATAAAAAAAAAAAAAGAAATTGAGTAAAAAAAATACCTTAATTGGGAGAGGTTTTAAAATAAGTTAAGCAAAAGCCTTTTCACAACTACTATCACATAGCGCCTGTGCACATAAAAACATTTTGCACAACATCCTCCATGTTCCCCAAAATACTCCATTCTCAGCAAGAGAACAAAATGTACATGCCTCGTCTTATTTCTACCTTTACAGCCAGTACGCTTATATAATTCCCCCAAGATAAAAAAAAAAAAAAAAAAAACCTTGTACACCCTGTACACTGTGAATGAAACTTGCATTCACTAATTCAAAGGTTGTATAATATAGGGTCAGAAATAAAGACTTAAATGTTCTGAGCATTGATCACACTTCCCTGCCTGACAAGCTAAGGTTCTACATATTTATATATATATAT
>JAVSBV010029478.1:0-11719 GCA_033117975.1 Parotocinclus spilosoma | reverse complement strand
GCAACTTTCCTTTATCAGATCTTTATACTTGTGTAGAGGCAGTTGATCCTCACAATGATAACACGCATATCCGGATCACGGATCACCATCAGGTTGTCACATCCAAACTTAACAATTTGGTCCAAAACTTTTCACTCTAGTGTTGTGATCCTTTTAAGATCCAAAAAATCTATATTCCTTATAGCTTCTTTTCTGTTTCTATTTCTAATGTTTATATATCCTGGAAATCAAGTTTTATTTTCTTTCACAGATCAAGCCTAGTTAAATACACCCATTAGCAGGATACCTGAAAAATAAATGAGTTAAAAAGAAATGTAATTGTGTGCTTCTCATCATATTTTGTTTGATTTCTAGATATCTTTAGAAACATCAGTCTCCTAAGCCTCCTTACATACTGTGAAAGGTTAGATTCATCATCACTCATAAATGATTAACTTCCTTTAAAGAAATAAACCTGTTCCCAACATTTAGACAGAGATATTATATTCCTGTCTAATTCAGTCAGAAAAGCATCACTGAATTTGACAGATCAAATTAAATCAAGTAATGTACTTTTCAAGTAACGATTTCATGAATGCCCAGATGTCAGACTCATGAGAGTTTATGACCTTTTGGGTTTTTTTTTTTTGTTTTGTTTTGTTTTGTATTTCCCACAAGTTGTATTATTTTGTATATGAACTGAACACTAAAGCTCATTAATCGAATAAATGTAAGTCTTTGTAACAGAAAAATGTAAATCATAAAGGCCACTCCACCCACCAAATACCCCACAGGCTTATAAAAATGACATATTTTGCGATAAACCAATGTTTATTCAATTTACAATAATTCAATTGGAAACATCAGGACCTGTAGTGCCATTTCTAGTTGATGTTGTCAATCTGCTAAATGCAAATTACAGAGCAGTGTGCCGCAATCAGACAAGCCATTTCTTCGTGAAGCTGTGAATCAAATGGACCAAGAATAAGCATCATCTCCTGAGAAGATTTATTTGAACAAGTACCTCCTAGCATAAATACCATGGAGAATAGTTTGTCAAAGTCAGATTTATGTAGCACTTTGTACAACAGATCTCAGACAACAAGACTCTTTCGAGGAGAACAATGCACAGTTCCCCTAATGCAGGTTCCATGTCTAGAAGAGTTAAAAAGTCATTGCTGCCTAAGGACAACAAGAATAATAGAACAAGGTTTCTAGCAAAATTACGGTTTGTGAAACAGGTAGCTGACTGAAATGGTCTTTACCATAGTTACATAATCTTTTTTATGCTACTGTAATGTAAATTACTAGTATATTAATTTACATAAATAAAGAATATTTTCACAAGAAAATTGTGTTCAAAATGATTCATAAATGCATCAGCGATACTGCTGAAAATGCAAGTGATTGATGAGTGATTGAAATGACTAATACAGGCGATACAATTAGGCGATATTTCATTCATTTCATTTCCTAATTTTTGTCAGCAGTATACTTTTTGACAGAAGACAAAATTGCATTGATATCCGGAATTACGAATAACAGCGTCTCAGTGAGTGATTATGAACCAGATTATGTTGTTATAGCTTAGAGTGAGAGCACGTGGCCTGGGGGGACAAAAACGAGCACTACTTACAATAGGACAAACACAAAATACTGAGCACACAACCGGTAAGTTACATACACACACAAATCAGGGCTGCAAATGAGCAATTGCAATGGGGAGTGACCACTTTATCATTAAACAAAACTTGTGAGAATATTGGATAGAGACAGAATTAGGGAGCAAGCCCGAATAAGCTATTACACTTTAGAAAGAAAGCCTAAAATCCAACTACCAATATTTGTGAAAGTTAAAAGCCTGATGTTTTTAATTTCCGGTTATAATTTATTATAATTGTTAAGGCCTTGGTCGTAAAAGTGAATGGACATTGATGGGATGGTCGTTGAACGGTGCTTACCTGTATTAAAAGTTTGATATGGAGTGATTAAGAAGAGTTCTGTGGACTGACACAATCAGTCACAATTGTTATCACAATTTGAGTCACAAGTTAAGTTTTTTGATGTTTCTATTATGATGGCGGTAAGTGTCATGCTTTCCACAGACAGAATCTTCACAATTTACAAATCTCTGGAGATTCAAATCTCTCGTCCAAACTCACTGGAATAATTCAGAGCATTGAAGCATTGAAGGTTATGTCCAATCTCCTTGTAAATGTAATCTGGGAACACAAAAGGGATCGCATGAAACTCACTGATGAGGAAGAAAAAACTGGTCCTGAAAAGTTGGACCTATATTGTATTTGATGGTGGACAAACATGCTTCAGTTACATTAAATGGCAAAATAAGAGACTCAATCATTATTTTTTTTACAATCTCACGACCATTTTGTGAACAAAGTTAAAGCATATTGGTTAGCCTGTCATCATTTTCCATAGTTTTGAACCCCTGGAATATTGCTTCCACAGTTATCATTGGAGTTCTACTTCCCAACAAGCTATGTTCACCTGTCCTTTCCTACTGTTCGAACAAATTTGCTCAGATTATCACTTTGTAGAAAGCATGCAGAGCAACAGCAAACAAATCTATAATCATACATCTGATGTGCAGGTTCTGACAGCTGCCTGGCATAACCACTCAGTTCATGAAAGCCTTGGAGAACGGGTACTGAGTGATGAAAGTGTTTGAAATCCTGCACTTTCCAGATCTCTCAGACAGTTGATTTTGTCAAATACTTTTTAATATTGACAGACCAAACACTACACTCATCAGAGAACCTTCAGATTTTTTTATTATACATATTTCAGACACATATTTCAGACACATACATTCAGACGATTCTTGCCATGTGTTGAGAAATTTCACAGTTAGTAGCAGTAGTTTTTAAAGCCTGTGCTACACTCGAAGAGTGTAATGTGATTGAACATCTGAAATGGCAAAGTCCATACACTGACACTTTTTTTAATCGGACACTTTTGTAAAGGCAAATGTCAAAGGTTCCTAAGAATAGTCTATGGGGTTGTACTGTACATGTTGGCAACCTCTCTCTGATGAACTGTTTAAGAAATAAATTATATTCAATACATTTCATTTAAGGTATACCAATGAAACATTAAATGTCATTGTGTTTGCTTCTCAGATTCAATGAACGAAAAAGGTCAAAGAATGAAAATGTTGATCAGAGCAACAAATGCTGAGAATAACACGTAGTGTAGGGAAGTTCTCTGTTTACATATGTAGAGCCTTGGTGAGAACAAATCTATTCTTTTGGTTAAGTCCCTAAACCATGTAAAGGACTTTGCCCAGTCACCTGGTCAAACTCTCAGTAGTACTACTCCAGAGTACATAAACACAGATATTGTTTAAAGCCTTGGTCAGAACCAAATGAAGCTTTCAGAAAGAAACCTTGTCATTCTATAAAATTGATCTCTAACCCAGCTACACGGAATGGAAATGGAATATTTTATGATCCCTGGAAAATATGTCAAATGAAATGCAGCATATGTTTCTCTCAAATCTCTGTGTACCTTTCTGCATTAATACTGCCAACACATAAGTGTAAATTAGCTTTGTCGTGAGCATTGACACAGCTTCATACCATGACAAAAGCTTGCTTTGGATTTGATGCTGATAGCAGTCTACATGGTTCTTTTCGTCTTTCGTCCAGAGCACACAGCGTCCATTTCTTCCAATTCCGATTTAACTGACCACAGCACATTCCTATTGTGTGAAGGTCCAGCCCAGATGCCTTTAAACCCGGCAAAGATTCCTTGAATCGTTTAATAATATTATGCACAATATTACACTAAAATGAGAGGATATTTCAAAATGAATATGAAGAGGATCCCACAAGAACTGATGGAAAATCTGATCCTGTCCATGCCCCATCACTGTCAGTGTGTTTTTCGCAGTCTTGGGTGATCATACACCCTACTGAACAGTCAATGTGTGGTACTCTCTTCCAGTTTAACATGCTCCTGTTCACCCACTGTCCACTTGCTACTCAATCACAATAATTGAGTTCGCATTTTATTTGACTAATCGAACAACTTGCTTTGACTTTTCATTTGCTTTTTTGATGATCTTGTCAAATAAAATAAAATAAAACACTTCTTTTCTGATCGCATTATATTCATTTTAAAATATCCCCTCATTTTTGTGAGCATGTGTGGAAGGCCTGAAATGCAGGAACTGATCTTTATTAACTTATCAAATAATCTAAATAAATAATCTAAACAAAAACAAACATGAAATATTGTGTCTTTATGTTGTCTGCAATCAAATAAAGGTCAAAGTAAATGTATGGAGCACTGCATGGAACTGCACTGCATTTTTTAATTGTATTCTCTTTTTCTGATTAGGGGTTGAAACAAGAGACTTAACAATGACACTCAAGCTACATGAAAATGTTTAATATTTATTGCAGAACATTTTAAACATTTTAAACCCTAACCCTAACCCTAGATCATGGTACAGGCTCCTCCTGGACTTATGTTTGTTGTTCATGCTGAATGCAGCTACTGAGCAAAACAGAGGTGGTCACAAATTCAGCAAAATTACAGCTTTTTTAAAGAATATTTTGTTGTTTATAGAATTTTGGAGTTTAATATCTATACATAGTAGTTTATTTTAATGAATTAACAATAAAGTCATATTGGCATCGGGACAGCAGATACTCAGGGTTCTGCTTCCACATTTTACTCTTTTACATTTCTTTACAACAGAATATCAAAAGGTCACTATTAAAATTTACAGTCAAGTAGCTTGAAAAAGATGTAATTTAATAAACATGAAGATAAATACAAAACCACAAACATATCTGCACCATTTCAAAACCATTTCCATATCTGCATGGGCCAGGAATGTTTTTTCGGGAATTGAACATCCTGTTCACTGCAGTTATTTTCTCCAGTTGTTGAAGGAACCCAGCAAATGTGTCAATGCAATCTCCACACAATGTGTCAGTGCCATGGAAAGGTTTATAAAATCTGTCTGAGCTCTGTCCTCCTGTTGGAGGCCTTGTGAAAGTAGGCGACGTCTCAGTCCATCCACTTGATAGCCCTTTTATTCAATTTCCTTCTGGGCTCTGGAGGTTTGGGCTGGAAGTTTTGTGCAGAAGGCTGTTATGTTGTATAAACCTTCAGAGTTGCTCTTCTGAACAATCCTGGCAATTGAGACAATCAAATTCTCCTTGTCCATTACATCTTTATTTATCTCTCTCTCAGAGACCAGTGCTTTGAAAAAGTTCATTGTATATGCAATCGATGATGGCCATTTAGGATTTTATTGATCCTCCACCATAAAATGACTTACACCTTCCAGAGCTTTTAAGATGGAATTAAAGAAAAACCTGTACTAGTTGGGTCCAGAACTGGAGATCTTTTCGTCTAAGTAAAAAAGATGTATATGAAGAGCACATGAACATTTTGATGACATTGTATGAGGAAACTCCTGGTATTTCAGATAGCTCCTTTATGACTTGCTGCATGGTCACTTTTGTAAACCTGTATACCTCAAACGGGATTCCCAGTTATTAACAATGGATGAAAGAGGGCGTTTGTGGGTGTAGCTATTAAGAGTAATTGAGAAAGAGCATTTGTGGGTATAGGTCTCAAAGCTCAACACTTTGCAGTGCTGAGAGAAAATGCAGAAACTAACTCACTAAAAGACTGAGCACTTATTGCCTCTTTTCTCTTCTTCTCTTCAGGGATTGCCACCAAAATAGCTTTCATTCACTACAAAATCAACTTGTGTCCAAAATCAATCTTCAATCCAAGGAAATCTTTCTCAACCATCTCTTCCTTCCACAGCCCTCCTCCTAACCCACCTACTTCCTCACTTATAGCTGAGGAGCTTTAATGACCCAGTTTGCACAAAAGGTGAAATCATCAGGCATCTGTCTGCAATCCACTCAAGGTGGCCTGCATACTGGACCCAGTACCATCCACACTTTACTGGTCCAACCAACCTAACCCTTGCACCATATAACACAAAAAATGATCAACATGTCTGATATCTGAAGGGGTTATCCTCAGATGGGTCACCCCTCCCTCAGGAAATCATTCCCAAGATTCCCAAGACTGGAACTTGGGTTACCAAGCATAATTGTACAATTGCCTGCCAATAAATTAAAAACAAAAGTAATCTTTAATTTAAAAAAATATGTGTTGAAATTATATTTCCAATATACAATCAGCAATAGATTTAATATTTTAATACTTCAATTCTGCTTAATAAAATAACAAATGTTAAGCTAGGAACCCAGAAAAAAGCAAACAGAAAGAACATGAATCGCTCCACAAAGAATTACACAATCACTGCAGAACAGGGTGAGAGGAGAGAAATACCATTACAGAACAGAAAGTCCAGGACATTTCTGTTTGTCTGGATAAATTCACATGGCTCCAGAACAGGAGACACATAAGGCAGCTTAGATATACACAACTGAATGATTGAATTTATGATTTTATGGTTGTAATGAAGCTTCTTCCATTTTTCATCATCCATTTCCACTTTAAAGAGAATCTGTTAATATTAGACACATGAATGCGTTCTTCCATGTATTGAAGTAGTAAAGGACTAGTTGGATCATATTTTATTAGTCAATTAACCAAAACATGTTGATTCTCCAATGTTGCATTGTAAATCACTAAATCAATTAAAAATATCACTCTGGCTTCAGTCTACCTGTGTGCTAGGGAGGAAAGTGATTCCAGCTCTATAAATAATAATATACTGCTCACAAACATTTCTGTCATGCCATTTTGCTGTGCACTGAATGCAGGAATCAATATAGCTTAAGGTTCTAGTTCTAGTTCTACCAACGTTACAGTTGACTGTGATGGTAATGATCCCAGTGATTACTAATGAAGCAATTATTAGTCAAAGCCAATTCTGCACTCTCAAATATAACTGGCTCAAACCCAGAACCAACAGAACTTGAGGTTCTAGACCCAGTTCCATCAACTTGAAAGTTGACAAAAATGATCCTACAGACCACTGGATCAACTAATTACAGGTTTTACCAGATCTGCCAACTGAAATGATCACTGTGTGATAGTGATAAATAAGACCGTATATGTTTATTAATGGATACTCTTACTAAAAACAAGGTGTTCATCCTCAACAGGAGCTAAGAAATCTAAAGAGGCTGTAGTTCTGGTATTCGTTTCAGTGTTTATTAATGTGCCCCAAGGCAATTTTCCTCTCTCAAAAACAAGGACTGGCTAAAATGGAAATTGGACAGGATTTATTCTTGTACCAGATCCACCAATTTTGAAATGATTTTAATCATAATAATAAATATGAAAGTCTATGGTCAAGGATTTACACTATCATTGAAGCAGAGTCAGACTCTACACACTAGGTGTTCTGATACCAGTTCTACTACATGGTGCAGTGCATCTTTTCACATTTAGTTGCTTTATATTAAATCAAGATATTTTACATATTAAAGTAACATATTGGGTTAACACATTCAGTGATAAAAAGATGTACTTAGTCTTAATGAGCTGCAACTGAATTGTTCACTATTTAAACTTGTCAAAGTGTCAGCATTAATACGGTTTTGTTATATGAGATGCTGCTGGTGAATGGTATGATAGGAAGCAAGCACGCCAACCAAATGTCTTAAAAAGAGAAAAACAGTAAGTGCATAGACATAATATAATGTTCTAGCTTGTCCATTTGTCCGCAAGCAAAGTTATTTAACAAAGTACTTCACGTTAAACTGTTGGTATGGAGCAAAAATGTTCGAGTTTTAGAGCTCAGATTATCTCAGCGGCAAATAAACATAAGACTCAAGACATTGGCACATCTGAGTCTTTAGTGAGATGTTCGCTAAAACTTGGAGGAGATACATGTGAGATAACTTGAGTCTATGTGCTCAGGAGGAAAAACATGAAAAACAGAGGAGTAACAGATGCTTAATTTCTCAAAATTTGATCTCACATTTGTTTAGGAGAAACTACAGAGATATTAAGGAGATCTTGTGTGACTTTTCCTCTGGGTTGTGGTCTGAAGACCAGATGGTCTGAGAGCTCGTCATTGCATCGCATTGACTGTGTTTACATTCACCTAATCAGCTGATAACTGCATCAGATTTTGTCAGTAATCTGATCAACGACTTTACATGCACTTAGGTAATCAGATAATAGGAAACCTCTGAGTTTACATAGCAATAATCTGATTTCTGCTATGCAACCACCCAGTAATCCCACAGATGGATGTAGTGGATGTAGTGTAGACTCTTAACTTTATTCATTAAATAACAAAATTCTTCATTATCTCAAGCATACACTGTATTTCAGCACATTGCTGCATTTAACGAGAGATACAAACAACAGGGGTTATAGAAACAATCCGAAGGAGTATGATCTCAGAATAAGCAAATCTGGCAACCATGTTTGATTCTGCTACATTTGTTTATCATATTCTGAATCTTAATCTGATCTGAGTCATCGGAGCACATTGTTTACATGACCACTTGGTAACAGGTAACTGCAGAAATATGGTTATGATCGGATTATGAAGTGCATGTAAACACACTCTCTTAAAAGTGTAAATCTTTGTATTCTGTTTCCACTGTGGCATTTGTTCTTGATATTGATTCTACATGCAACCAGATGCTGTAATATATCAATCAGGCTGTTAATTTTACTAGTCATTAGGCAGCTTGGATAATGGTTATAAACATTAGAAATGATTTCCAGTCTGAGCACTGAATTGGATGCTGTCTGAACATCCTAAGCAATCAGTTACAATATTCGGATCATGTACCAGTGCAGATAGATGGCAGAGGAAGTGACATTTCAGAAATGCTCAGACTGTGACACCAGGCTGCCTCTGGCTCCATGTATCCCATTTAAATAGAGAGCCACTGTCCCTAGTAGAAAGGTTTGTGATGAATGTTTAAACTGTGGGGGCCAGAAAGGAGATATCTCCAACTGTGGGGTCTGAATGCAGCACGACAGCAGAATGCTCAATTTGCAGTACAGACCTGCATGTTGAACCTTGGTCGGTTTGTGTGCTGGATTTTTATGCATCAATAAACCATGTAGTGTTAATAAAAAACTGTACTTCAAGTTAAGTTAGTTAACTAGCTGTATTTAAGAGCTTTTATAGACATTTTATAAATGCAAAAGACACATGGACTTCCTCCTTTATTAAATTGCTCAAAAAAGATAGATGGTTTAGGGTTTAGAGGCATGGGTGAGAGTCCAGGGAGAGTATATTAGTAGGCAGAGATGTAAACATTGATCATTTAAAAGTCAATCACAGTGAGCAGTGAGGTTTCTCTGCACCCAAATCATAGTTTTTGAAAATTGTCTCAAAATAACTAAAAATTTTGAACATCCTGCTCCCAAACCCATATTCCTCTGCTTGTTGTAAGCAGCTTCATCAGTGGGCATGGATGGAAGCAGCTTGATCAGCTTGGCTGTACTTGCATAACTCTGCAAATTGTATTTGTCATTGCAAATTGTCATCACTAGGGGCAGCAGGCATACATATGCTATTCTGTTATACTTTTGTATGTGAGCCTGTGACAAGGAAAGTGAAAAAGGAAAGAAAATATATGTACAGTCATAGTTTGGCACTTCACCCTGTCAAATTCTGTTTGCATTTTGACAAGAAACAATTGTCCCAACACTCTTTGTTTTGCCATTCAAAACAAACTTTTTTTGTTTTACAAAAAATAGTTTTTAAGAATACTCAATTAAACTCCATTAATGCATATAAAAACCATTATCTTCCGCTTTATCCACAAGGGGTCACGAGCCAGCCAGTGCCCACTTGGCAACTCTGGGTGCAAGAGCAGGAACAACCCTAGATGGGGTGCCAATCTATTGTAGGGCACACACACAGTTATGCACACTAACGGCCACTTTTAAAAACGCCAATTGACCTAACACGCATGTGTCCTGGAGTAAACCCATGCAAGACACTGGGAGGACATACTCCACAGACTCCACAAAAAAAAAGGGGACTCCACAAAGAAAGGACCCAGGCCACTTCACAGTGGGATTGAACCCGAGACCTTCTTGCTGTGAGGCAGCGGTGCTACCCACCAAGCCACCATGCTCGGATTCATTCAATTTAAAATAAATTTTATGCAAAAAGAATCTCACAAGAATCTCTGTTTTAGGCACTAAACGTGCCTTCAGGATGGACTTAACGGGGAGTAGCCAGGTACCACTGTTATGAAAAGCCAATATGAAAATTAATCTAGGGATGTCGTAAAAATAGAGAATATTTCTGATAAAAGTTAAAAGAAGATAAGTTTGACAAGGTGAAAAGAGAGTCGGGAAAGTGAAAGACAACTGGGGAGAAAGTAGAGTGGGATAAGAAAGCTGGATAAGCAAACTGAATTGAAAGGGAGCCTTATATGAAGTAAGAAGCTCTGAAAGCAGACAGCTAGAAATGAAAGATTTCTTCAAGAAAGTTCTTAGTTGTGGGAAGCAATCATGAAACAGAACTATTTTGAGTTTGGGGGATCAGGAATGATTCCAGCCTTAGGTTGATTATCCTACATTATAAAACAGTGAAGTTGCCGTTTGTGTCCAGGACTTTGTTTAATTTTCCCACCTTTTTTGCAGCCCATCCCTATTTGTGCCCAAACTAGCAATCACTTATGCCAGTAGTGGTAGACTGCGATATTAGTAACACTGAAATCCCCTGAATGAAATCCTGCTGAGCTTTCACAGAAACCAAAACACACTTACTCCTACTTTGTATGATCTCGAATCTCAAACGAATTCAACAAGTCCCCGAGGTGGGCGGGAACTGAGGTACCACTGTATACTGATCACCTTCCCTTATATGTGCTCTTATTAAAAGCTCAGTATACAATGGTTCCTCAGTTCTCACCCACCTCAAAACTCATTCATTTCCTCCTCTGCATTCTGACTAGAAAAAATTTGTCTTGGTTCTCGTCATTTGCACGGTACTTATATGAGTCAAGCAATATGGCTCATCATAGCCAAAACTAGACTCACGATTCATGGTTCACGACTCACAATTCAGGTTCACAATAGCCCTTGCTCAAAGATGTTTTGTTCTGTGTTTTGTCAAGTTTTCTTTATTAGTAAAAACAAAAAGGTTCCTAAAAAGGTTAGTTAAGAGCCAACCGAAATCAGTTCAGGAACTGTACAACTGTAGTTCCCCAGAACACCAGCTGCAGTTAGCCCCCTGCTTTTTAATTTCCCTTTCAATCCATCAGTAACTAACCTACATGAGATTTTGCAACATTTTATTTTACAATAGACTTTGTGAAATTGATTTTGACCAATTGTAATGTAATGTATGTGTTATACCACAAACGCATAAAATTCGGGACTGTCGGAACTGTGGTAGCCTAGTGGTTAAGAACCTGGACTCTGGACCAGGTCCAAGGTTCAAATCCCACCTCTGCTAAGCTACCATGGTTGGGTCCTTGAGAAAGACCCTTAACCCACAATTGCTTGGATTGTAAAACTGTATCAGTTGTAAGTCGCACTGGATAAGGGCGTCTGCTAAATAATGTAAATGAAAATGCTTTATCCAGTGTGGATTTTCTGAACGCCTGGCATGGATTAATTCAATCTAAGTTATTCCTTATGGGAAACAATTGTTCTGTAGTAAGTACAGAGGTACCATTGTACATGGTTTAAAATATATTCAGTAATAATATCAGAATCAGAATCAGAATCAGAAATACTTTATTAATCCCCTGGGGGAAATTACAATTGTTACAGCTGCTCC
>JAVSBV010029468.1:0-11719 GCA_033117975.1 Parotocinclus spilosoma | reverse complement strand
TGTATGGATATAACCTTGTGTGTGTCGCTAACATGTGTCCACTGATGCCGATAGCGACGTTAAAGAAGCCAAATAAACGAACCGCATTTATAGATCTTTGCTATTTTCTTGGATAAGCACCAATTTTTACATTTTAAGCTCTCAAGGAGCTAATGGGAACTTCTGGAAGGGATTCTATCTGCAGCCGGGATGCGCTATAAAGTACAGATGGGTTCCAATTGCTTGTAAACTGTATCTTTGGTCGGTTTCTCTAATCGCCGATAATTAGAGGGCTGATTTTAATGCCCATGTCACAACTTTTCTGACGTCCAACCTAACATTAAATTGAGACAAAACAAGAACTTCAGTGAAAAATATTTAATTCAGAAAAGCGCCACTTTTGTTTGCGGACTCTTTTTCTAAAAATAAAGGGGAACTTAAGATTTATTGCGCTTAATCACAACATTATGAGCAAACACCAGCGTCTTCTTGTTTGTGAAATGAAGGAGTAAATGCTTGCGAAAAATAGAGATTTTATAATGAGATAAAATAATGTTTTGTCTTTACACCCAGCCTCAGTTAAGAGCAGCGAGTCTTCATCTTCTCATAAATGTTCCCACCTTCTGAACGTTCCCTCAGCATCTCTGTTTTAGTTACTCAGTACTCCCTGTTGGGGAAGCACGAGGGGCTCGGTTGGGTATCACCACTGCTTCACAGCAAGAAAGTCCCGGGTTCAATCCCAGGGTGGAGCGGCCTGGGTCCTTTTTGTGTGGAGTCTGCATGAGTTTACTCCGGGTACTCCGGTGTCCTCCCACAGTCCAAAGGCATGCGTGTTAGGTTAATTGATTGCTCAAAATTGTGTGTGTGTGTGTGTGTGTGACTAGTCAACAAACGGACAATACAAGCAGTACTCCCTGTATTAATGCAGGAAAACAAAATCTCTGTGCGTTTTCTCCCATGTTTTTGATTATTGCCCGAATCCGACCATCTCAAAGTAGTATTCAGTGTCCCGATTAATCATCCATCTCTGCTTTTACCTGTGGCTATGGTGCGTATGTAACAAACAAAGCCTTGTATCTGGAACTGACACTTAAATGAGCACACTAGAGACATAGATTACATTTAATTACTCATGCTTTATTTCACTGCATCAGTTGCATGTTTTTTGTTGCTGGTACGGCATCGTTCCTCAGGATCCTGTTGCGTTATGTCCCGTGCAGTTGTCGTTCAGAGACCTCCATGCAGTTTAATGTTAACCGTCTGGTTTTCCAGGTCAAGCTTGAACCTGAGATTCTCTCATGAGCATAACTCAGAACATTCTGTCATCTGTCAGCAAGACTGGCTTAGTAAGTTTGAATGGATTTGGCCGTTTAACCTAAAGCTGTCTGTGCTTCTGTAGGGTTATTGTACGTACTTTTGTCTGAAACCTGTGAATCGGATATGCTGTTAAGTTTATAGAAGCTCAGCTGCGATTGGAATGTGCCTGATGGCGTGTAATACGTCCACGAGCACCTTTAAGAGCCGAAATTCGAAGTCTTTGAATGTAGGAAACGTCAATACTCAGACGCTCTCACATCAAAGAATTGCGTGGTTTGGCCAGACTTTGTGGATGCCTTACCGGGTGTGTTAAGACCCTTCACATGTGGGGATTTTGCCGGCCAGTCCAGATGTGCTCCTGAACATTTGGAGCCTAGGAACTGAAAGTTAACATCATGAAATACAGAAATGTGAATGTTTCTTTCCCAAGTAAGATGATGACCAAAAAGTAGGACCTGGTTGATCCAGCACTCGGTGTAGGCCTTGTGGTTCACAATGACTGTCATATCAACCAAATGAACCTTTTCTGGGTAGTTAAAACACCCCCAGGTGAACCTCCCACGGAACCTCCCTTTCACACAGTCCACATTGAAGGCTGCACCCAGAGACAGAAACCAGATTTATCTGATATAACCAGAGAAATTTCGAATCATGAACTGTCCAATTTGTATTTGCTTGCCAGATTTAGGTCCCTTATGTGCTACTCTGTTCCATATGTTCATGGTATGCAGTTTCCTGCGGAACGTTCTTTCTGAATTTGGTTCTGAAGGACCTGTGTTGACTTTTAGAAACAATTTTTGCCTTGAAGTGAATTCCTGTCATATGTATGAATTGTTCTGTGGTGTGTTTCGTAACAGTAGTGAGAGTTTGTGCTAGCAAGAAGCACAGAAACACATTGGAAGGAAAAATATTGAATAAATAAGAGCAAGAGCTCAAAAACATTAATATTACAATTAATACTTCAGTAAAAGTTGGAATAATTTTTATCGTGGAATCAGACATTAGGCCGAGACACTTTGAGACATGAGGGACACTGTACATCACTAGACATCTGAGAGTATTCTTAGTATATGTTGGGCAGTAGGGCCAGTACAGTGTTCAGTTTTAGCCTTATTAAATCATTTTACGATCTCCGGAGACAAACGGGAGACGTGTAATCACTTCATGTGACGCGTCAATAATAAAACTTTTTTTCATGAGTCATTCAAAACACAAAGGGCACATTTTGTTTGCTCAGGTGTTTTACTTTGGTGCATCACTAACACAGGTCCTTTTATGTATCAATAGTAATGAAGTGTTAGTATCAAATTAGGGCTGGACAATTGGACGATATTTTAACATAGCGTGATAAATGTAAATATGGTGAATAGACTAGGATGTCGAGGATATCGTCTGTGTTTAAAGAACACTGATCTACTGCATATTTCATTTCTTCGTTTTTAAGAATCTGTCGCTGCTTATGAATTGTCTCCCATCCCATACATCATGATAAATGTCGAATATTGTCCTTAATTATCATGATGCATATCGTCTAAGTATTGTGATAAATATCAAATATCCTCTTCAGTGATATAAATATTGCCTTTAATTATTGTGATAAATCTCGTCTTTCGTGATAAATATTTTATATCGTCTTTAATTGTCATGATATGACATTTTGACCGTATTG
The DNA here is from genome assembly GCA_033117975.1 of Parotocinclus spilosoma. Lineage (NCBI taxonomy): Eukaryota > Metazoa > Chordata > Actinopteri > Siluriformes > Loricariidae > Parotocinclus > Parotocinclus spilosoma. Next base: position 8,754 of record JAVSBV010029468.1, on the reverse strand, counting down.
CCCGCCCCTGTATCATACTTATACTTCTTGATTGACGGTGAGTGTTTACATGCACTTAATAATCTGATTTCTATTTGATCTGTGTCCATGTAACAGCAAACTCCGATCTACAAATTAGACTATGTAACCAAATGAAGAGCGCTTAATTTTACCCCAGTAATTAAAGTAATAATTCATAGTGTCTAGCAAAATAAATAGCTTATTTCAGTCTTATTTTTAGAATAAAATCATTAAACGCAGGATGTGAATGCGTAATTAAAACTGGAAAAGTCAACCCTGCTCCAGTCCGGAGATGTGCAAAAGCTCAGAGATTATGCGGTGATCCAGTGTTGGAGCCAATTGCTGAGTGTTATATATGGTCATTATACTATTGCTTAAAAGATCTAATGAGGGACGAAGACTTTTGCACAGCAGTCTATCACCATATAGTCATTGTTTTTTCGGGGGAAAAGGACTTAAAATACAAATTATTGTTCATTTTCTGGTAAACTGTTTTGGCGAATCCTTGACTTCTTCAGAGTTCAGATTATTAATGTGGAACTGTAGTTTGTTAACGGACTCTACAATCCTCTACGTTTACTAAGGTTTATGTCCCATTCTTTGCTAAATTGCTCGTGACTTTGCATGCTTTTGCTTCGCCCCTTTTTATCTGTATTGTTCAGGATCGTGTCAACGCCTGATAGACCTTTCTAAACGAGAGGCGACCCATAGGATTTACTTTTAACCCTTGATAATTGGCATAGTTTGTTATAAGACGAGGTTCAATTAAATTCAATTTTATTTTATTTGTATAACACTTTTTACAATAGACATTGTCACAAAGCAGCTTTGCATTGATATTTAAAAAAGTTTAACAATTGAATTATATTTGTCCCTATTTGTCCCTAATGAGCAAGCCAGTGGCAAGGAAAAACTCCCTGAGATTAAGGAAGAAACCTTGAGAGGAACCGGACTCAGAAGGGAACCCATCCTCTTTTGGGCAATAATCATAATTAACATTATATAAGAAGCATTTAAATCTATTAAGGTTGACCTACAGAAAGACCTTCCAAATAATGTTTATTAGCTCAGTTTCGGACTTTGTGACCCAAAACCACGTTCGACTAGCGGAAGTCTCTTATCTGCAGCCGTTTTATCTCTCACTTCGACCAGCCTTCCTTCCTCAAACGGAAAACGCAGTAATAGCCCCGCCCACTATCCTCCTGCTTGTAGGTCTGTTTCCAGCGAGGCGCAAGTGATCCATAAATACTGTGGTTTCACCGGAACACTAGAGACCAGTCAAAAAAAACTTCACTCTCACTGTACCTCCATGCCTCCCTCCCGAATAAGTGGTGGACGTGGATTCGCACCGTACCGCGCCCTGGGTGTATTCATTTAGGGCTTACACACGTTGCACAAGGAAACCATAAGAGCTGCTCCAGAGGTTCCTCAAGTGATATTGTCGATGCTTTTATTTTCCCCCAGAGTGTCAAATCTCCCTTCAGTAATCCCTTTTAAATCTGTTAAGTGTTGTCAAGTGTTTTTCACTCTGGGGATAAATAAAGGTAATGAAAAAGTCAGGAAGCTTCTTAAGTAGGACACCCATGGAGGTCGGGTCCCATTTTGATTAATTGTCCTCCCAAGGTTTCTTCCTTCTACATTCAGGGAGTTTTTCCCCTTGCCACTGTCACCCTAGTAAAGCTGCTTTTACAATGCTCCATTATAAAAAGCGCTATAGAAATAAATTAGAATTTAATTGAGTAGCTTTACTAAATGGCCAAATAAACAGAATGCTAATCTGATTTCCAGATACTATCTTCAAAATAAAAATTTAGATTGCTTAAATTGAGCTCAGTTTTCAAAATCCATTATGCTCTTTTTAATCCACACGGGGTTGCGAGCCAGCGGATGACACACACAGTCATGCACATTAGAGACACTAATTAATCTAACACTTATGTTTTTGGACTTGGATTGTAAATTGAGGATTGTAAATGGCTTTGCTCGGTCTGCGCATGCACATAAACGCATCTCCCAGGTCTGTATGACCTTAGAGACTTTGCTTCTTGTGTGATTGTTTCTTTAGACCTGGGTGTTTTTTAAAACCAGGTGGGATTTGGCAACCCTTGAAAAGGGTGTGTGTATATGTGTATGTCTATCTATCTATCTATCTATCTGATTACTAAAGTGCATGGAACATTTTTTTTTACTTCATTACTGACGTAATCTGGTTTACTGCAGTTATCCCGTTATTTAGCGGTATGAAAACGCCCCAGAGTGCATTTCCATGTACCTAATAATCCGATAACTGCTGAATATGATTTTGTCACTGATCGGAACAATGGGTAATCAGATAATGGAAGAACTCAGACTTTGCTTTATTCAGATAGAAGATAAAGCGTATTCATTTTTCCATTTTAATCCTACAAGAAATGATGAATAGCCATTTAGTGGGACTGTGGTAGCCTAGTGGTTAAGGTACATTTTTTTTTTTTTTTGCAATGTAAATTTAGTGGGTGCTGCATGTAATTCCAGGGTTGCCAGATCCCACAAGAGAACCAAGCAGAGAGGTCTATGGAAACTTAAACAGCTTGTTGTAGAGTCACTACAACAAGAGTAAACACCTTGCTCAGATCGAAATGATTATTATATTAGTACTAATTAGGGATTTTCCTTTTAGCTTTAGATGTTGAACAAAACCAACTTGCAAGAATTTGCAAAATCAGAGATCCAAAATGGGAAACTACGCTACAGTCGTGGTAAGGAGCCCTGGCACACAGCCTATCCACGTCTTTACCCACTGTTGCTGTAATTCTCTGGGAAACACTAATGCTGCATGAAATGAGACCTCGTCGCTCGCTCTGGCTTTGTGGTCGCTGTTATTAAATATAAACTAAGACTTGCTCTTTATTTGTTTATGTAATTGCTCTAATTTATTCACGCTCCCGCAGATGGCGCTGCCCGAGGATGATCGGGCTATAAATACCCGCAAGGTGTGTTGTGCGGATTCATAGATTGAGAAGAGGTGGTACAGTGAACTGAATGTCTTGTTCCATTTGTGTAAAATGGGTCACAAAGCGGATAATTGTATTTGGGTGTGGCTTCCAAGCATGAGCTGTTTCAGAAATGCTTTTTTAAAAGTAAAAGCAACGATGGGGACTCCCCACGCCCCAGTGTGACAGGCCTTACCTTACATTGCGAATGTCCTTCTAATAAAGGCAAAATCATTCAAATCTACTTTTCATAAGGAAGCAAAACACATTTGGTAGAAATACCTATTTTTTTTCCTTTTTGTTTTTTCATAAGGTGACAATGCGACTTGTATAAGTGACTAAAATAACAATAAGTAATAAATCTTCCAAATGTTTCAGGCGTAGAGCTAAACGTCCTTGTCTGGAAGATTCTGAGTTCTGTCTCCTGATAATCCTAGTTTTTATATTTGAGCCACTGGAGGGATTAGATTTTACGGACGTTAATAATCTGATAGCTGCAAAAAAAAACCCAGATGCGTTTCTTTCTGGGGTCGCCAGATCCCCCTAGGGGGGAAACGCCTTAAGAGACAGAGAAGTCTGATTATTGTGGTAAAATCCAGCTCTCTATCGCTTTTCTGAATCTGATGTATGCTCCGCATGATCTCTTGAATAATCAAATAACTGCAGAAATCTGACTAAGACTGTTTGTTTTGAAATATAAGCCCGACCGCAGGATGAGTTCTGAGATGATTAGACAATCGGAAGTGGTTATTCTATCGGGTGGTTACCTGCCCTAAATACGAAACGCAAGACTCTGTGAAATCAGAATTAGTTCCACTTTCAGTCGAGCTGTAGAAGCGGCGCTATAAACAAAATACAGGGAGGAGAACCAACCTGACCACTGTCAGGAGTCACTTGCTTTATTACCTTCCACTAGATTTTGGAACATGACTGCTGGACACGAAGCTCAGGCTCACGCTTGGCTTCCTGCCTATTCTCAAAGGTTTGATAAAGTTTAGGGTCTTTTAGGGTGGTGGAGTAGAGTCATTAAGGGTGTATAACCAATACTACTGGCACAGATCAGTCCTTGGCAGGGTGTCTACATACTTTTGGACATTTTTTTTTTCTTCTTCATGTGTGAGCTGGTGGTGTTAATCCAAGGCTATTTTGGAGTACCAAATCGAGAGCAGTTCAGATTATTGAATAAATGTTTCTCACTGGGTGCACTTTGTTGCTTTGGTGCACTTTGTTGTGCTTTGCTAAACATTTCGTATCGATTTCAAAACAGGAAATGATGGCGGCGGGTGGTGCCACCGTCTGGGCCGTTTGAGGTTCACTCTTGTGGGTTGTGGAAATTGCCCCGCTGTGATGAATCAGTTCACTTTCAGTCCGTCTCACTGCAGAACGGAGCTTTGTTTACAACTTTGCTCTTTCACTAAATGAGATTCGCTAGCAGATAAAACCATGTCCTCTGGAAATCCGTTATTGAACCGAAGTGCAAAGTGAAACTAATCGTTTTAGCCTCAAGTTCTTTTTGAAACTCCTTGAGCTGGATGTAGTACAGTAATGTAGACTTGGGATTGGCCTTTTAGGACAGTGTAATATTGTGAAGCTGCTTTGAGACAATGCTCCATTGTAAAATGTGCTATATAAATAAATAAACTTAACCTTGAACTTGATGTGCAAAAGTCTTAGGCCACCTTTCGTTTAGTTTGTGTCTTTACATGCACTTAATAAGCTGATTGTCAACTGATCTTAGAATCACTGTACTGGTTGTTGTCTACAGAAACCAGTCCCACCAGTAGCTCCCTCCGTCATTCAGTTATCAGGAGATGATGTGCTTCCAAGGACTTCCTGCTGATGACTCAACATCTCAAATCTTTTACATTAAGTTGGAACTGGCAATAATATAAGACTTTAGACCTTTAGTGTCAACCATTTCTGATTTAAGGTTGTAAAACTGAGGCTCTAGGCATTTGTTGAATGTGCGTTACCTTTCTGCTGTCGTCGGGCAGGTTTAACAGATTCGCCCTGTCTCTACTTATTACCTATACAGGTATGTGGAGCTTAATGTCTCAAAAAAGGACCCGACCTGCTTGGGGGGGCCTAGATGAGAATTGTAAGAATAAAACGACTTTATCTAGTTAAATAAGTTTGTAGCAATTATTAAAAAAACGGCGTAAAAATATTTTGTTTGATGCAGCACTTAAGAAGCAAATCTGTTTTTCACAGTCTGCTTTTTTTAATTGATTTATTTGCTGTAGGCAATATTTTGTGTGCGTTTGCAGTCTTGTACATTTAGAGCATTTAGCAGACTAGCTTATCCAGAGCTCCGTTTTGTTCCTTGTAGACCAAAACAGTGGGCTTTTATTTCACGACCTGGGTGCCAGGACGGAGTCTTCATGCTTGTCTTCCTGTCATCTTGTGTGTAGGATCCAGTTGAGCTCGTATCTCTGAGGGTTTGATTAGAGTTTTTTGGGTAAGAAGGGGTGAGCATGAGGGTTTTATATCTAATGCAGCAGCTACAGGGAGCCGGTAAAGTGAACGCAACAGTGGGGGGGACACATTGGAAGATCTCCAGCTGTTGTAAAAGCATAGTCTGTGGACTTGTCTTTAGAGATCATCAGACTTTAATCTAATAAAAGTCATCTGAGTTTTTTTTTTGTTTGTTTGTTTGTTTGTTTTTGTTTTTTCTGTGGTTAGCGTGAAACATCATTGAGACCGGATGCTGCATCTCTGCTTTAAAACCTTTTGGTTTTATCTGCTGAAAAGTTTTCTTAAACTTTTATTTATTTATTTAACATTTTATGAGTAATTTAAATTTTATTATTGATTTAATTGTATTATTAATACAAACTCAACTTCCGGTACTTAAATTAACATTTAGGCCACCCATGGAGGTTGGGTCTCTTTTTTGAGTCTTGGTCTTCCCAATGTTTCTTCCTTCTACTTTCAGGAAGTTTTTTCTTTCCACTGTCGCCCTAGGCTTGCTCAATTTGGGATTGGCCTTTTAAGATCATATAATATTGTAAAGCTGCGTTGAGACAATGCTCCATTATGAAAAGTCCTGTAGAAATACATTTTCCATTTTTGAATTTGAACTTTTAAATAAATACGTTTTATTCTTACAATTATCATCTAGGCCACCCAAGCAGGTCGGGTCCCTTTTTGAATCTTGCTCCTACCCAGGTTTCTTCCTTATAACGTTTAGGGATTTTCCTTTCCACTGCTCTTAGTTTGCTCAAGTAGCGATTGGGTTTATAAAGTAATCTAAAAAATAGTTTTTGTCATTTCTGCAGAATCTTGTTTGTACTTATTGCGAAGCATCGGAGAAAAAGTTTGTCCTCTCTCTTCTGTTAGTCCGTCCCACTCGTGGCCGTTTATGTATTTTAGGTTTTCTGTTCTGCTGTGCAGAACATTTGCTTTCCCAGCTTTAACTAACTGGTCGTGCTCGTTAATTTATCGACGTTCATCTTCTGCTTGTGCAGATCTTACTGACCCCCGTCTCCTCTCGACCTGAAAGAACGAAAATGAAGCGACTGAGCCCGTTTAAACCGTTCATTAAAATAGAGTAAGCTTCCGTTTTGGCTTCCGGCTTGAGTAACGCTTTTTCCTCGTTGCTCCTTAATTACTGTGTTACTGCTGATATTGCAAGCCGGCGTAGGACACTGCACACCCTCCCGTTTCTCATTTCTCCGGCTCATGCTCGAGCTTTTTTTTTTTTTATCTCGTCACGTCACGTCACCACTAGACATCACTCTTTTGGGTTTGCGTTATTTCGTGGTGCGTGGTGATGAAATAGCTGTCGTCTCATTTGTGTTTTGTTTGTTTGGTTTTTTTTTTGGCCTTTTCCTACATGATCCTCTCACTCTCTTAAAATACAGCTCATCACTGCACATCGTTCTGACGGAGTGCCTGTTATTTTTCAACCCAGTAACCGAAGTTGTGCAAGGAGGAAAATTTGTTTGGCTGCAGAACCCCTTTGCTTTGCCACGCTGTCTCGTCCCTTGTTCCTGTGATCCGGTCTTGTGGAGACCATAGCTGTTTGAGCAAAAGTATTGAGACACCCACATGGAACATGCATGAGCATCCCACGCTAAATCATAGGTATTCATGTGGAACCGTGTAAAAGACCATATTTAAGATTACTTATGCAATGTCTGGGGCCCGGTCCAGACCCTGGTCACAAACTCAACATCTGGCAACTCTACCCCAGTGTGTGCTGCTGTGATTAAAGAGAATGGCTCGGTTTAAATAGAGAGCCCGGTGATTGGGAGCAGTAATTACACTCATCAGAGATCCGGCAACTACAGAGGTGTTTAACGAGCGTTTTATTTAACATCACAATTTATACAAAGTAGTAAATCGTTTCTGCTTCATAGGAGCCATGTGATTCTAAAACCCAGAAGTTCCAGAAGGCTTGTTCAGTACCAAAAACAAATAATGTAAACGGAAAACCGTTCCAGTAAATCCCCCCCTTTGTAAGTTATTTTAGATTAATAGTTATAATTTACAGGAGTTCCTGATTTATGATGGTTATACATTCCAATATATGTTTCATTAGTCTAATAGATCATGAACTGATGAGTTTAATATAATCCATACTGGATTACATATTAGCACTTACATTAACTTAGTTATCCAAAATCAATAATAGTTAAACTTTTTTTAATAATAAAGTGCTGTAAATTATCATGGAGTCATGTTGTGAAAGTAAAAAGTAAAAGTGAGACACTTATTCTATTGCTGCTATTCTGGCTCCAGCAGCTAAAGCTAACTGAGAATGCAGTTCTTGTTTTCCTTTCGATTGGCTGTCGTTACTAACCTTTTTAGGGACCGTTGTACAGCATCAAAATAGATCCTAAAGTTATGAGAGAAAAAAAATGGATTCCATAAGCAAAAAATGACATTTTGTAATAAAAAAAAAAATGGTTTGTAAACAGAATATTTGTTTGTAATCGTCTATTTTCAGTTTAATATTTTTGAAGTATCAGTTTTCGCTTTCTTTGCGCCTCTTCTCCGTTGCGTTTCTCTCAATCTCGTTTTCGCTTCAGAAAATTTCTCGCTTTTTGACTTTTGGGCCTGATTTGAAAGGGGGGGGGGCAGGATCTGCGCAATCATTGGCTGCTGGAGTTGAGCCTTGCCCACCAGCTCATTCTACAGAGCCTGCTACGTCAGCGAAAGAACGCCACTCTTTTACCCCGATTGGAAAATGGTCGCTGATAAACACAGGGAAGCTGTTTGTTTCTTATATCAGCTAGTTTTAACGATTATACCTTTTAATAATAAGGCTTAGTCAGACTGCTAACTGGTTAATCTAGGTAGTGTTACCTTAACTTACCTCAGTTTATTTAATGTTACGTAGCTCAATTGCTTTGTGAAATAAAGGTCCTGTTCTGACAATGTCCCAACGTAGAACATTTATACATTTATACATTTATATATTTATACATTTATACAGAGCTCCCTGCATAAAAACAACGTTTAGACTAAATTGTATGAGGTTTGGCAGCTTAGCAATAAACTTGAAATCTGAATTAAAAAGTAAAATAAAATATTCTGTTATAGCTGTATAAAATTGTAATGAATGCTGTTGCTGGGTGGTTTGTTCCAGCTTATTAAATTTTTACATTAAGTCTTAATATTACGTTATCAAAATATCACCTAGATTAAAAGTCTCAGCTTCCGGCTCAGCGTCGCTCTGATTGTCTTCAACACCGGAGGCTGATCCCACCAGAGTGCAGGAACTCCCTCCATCGGTTGGACATTAGGAGACGATGTGCCGCCAAGGACCTCCCACTAA
>JAVSBV010029440.1:0-11719 GCA_033117975.1 Parotocinclus spilosoma | reverse complement strand
TTGTTTGTACGTTCGCTATACGTGTAAATCGCACAATAAAGGTTTAATAAACATTTAATATGTTACATAGCATGTCCGTCTTGTAACATAGGGCATGTTCGTTTAATCGGACCAGCCGGTTATTAGGACCAAAACCATCGCGTACCGATGTGGTCCGATTAACCGAAATCGACTGTATTATGAACAGTTTACTCTAGCTCATGTTTTCAGTAATATTACTGATGCATTTAGGTATTAATTGCACATAGGTTTTTGGTGAAAATAGTATTTCTTATACATTTACATTACAGCAGCATGTGACTATGGCAATATCTGCGTCAACGTCCATTTCGCTCCACGACCCGGTTTCACAGAACGTCATGTGGTCGTTAAACAGCGCATACCTGTAATTTATTGATAAGGTCCAATGTTTAATGTATGTGATCATTCCATAATGTTTAAATCCTTACAAAAACTCCATTACCTATAAACCGGTTCTTCACGTTAACCTCACCTCGTTGACTTTTTTCTGTCCAGGTGAGGGCGCCGGGCTGTGATCAGCACTGTCAGCTTCACTATCACTGTTGCTGGCTTCACTGTTAGCACTGGCTCCACTGGCACCGCTGGCGTGCCGAAACTTTTTCTTATCATCCCGACCTTGGTTCTGGTGCTTGTAGTGGAGCACGGCCTCGAAGTTCATGACAGCCCAGGCGTGCCATGCCTGTTCGGGTCAACATTCAACATTATACAAGGAGCAGATCTTACATTAAACCAAACTCTTGTACCATCACAAGATTTCAATGAACCTTCCCTGAATAGTTTTTGACAAAACATGATGATGCTCCAAAAAAGTGTCAGCTCAGTCTGCGCTTACAACAGGTGTTTTTTTTAAACCATGGTGCGCATATCCATTTATTGGCCGGCACTCACTGACTGCTGTTTTAGAAAGCATGTCCCTGGTTACTGACTTCTTGTTACAAATGTACCTGCCCACACTCCATTCACTGCCACTTGCTTGGGCGTGGTTTGTTAAAAGGTGTTGGCTTAAAGTGCATAAATTTTTATAAGAGATGATCATTAGATTTATCAAGATTCATGAATCAGCCCTAATGAAACAATTGAACACACCCAGAAACACACAGGCTTCAGTGAGGGTAAATAATCTCGGTGCATGGGCATCAAACTAGATTTTGCACACATGCTACACTGTTGCTGGAATTAGTTTAAGTTTAATAGACAAATATTATATTATATTGAAGTGAGATATTAAAGCATTTGATTCACTTTAACAACTACAAGTCAATAACACAGTATACATGCATTCAACTCCATAGATTAAAAGTGGCAGAGGAAATGGATTATACTATATTATATGACATTTTTTATATTTTATAGATAGTTTCTTTTCTGCCCTGCCTATAATACACTCAGTGATAAAGCATAGAAGCCAAAGTAATCAAGCTTTAGACGTGTTCACATTGCAGTCCATAATAATAAAGGACTGATTCAACAGGAGTGGCCATATATAGAGCAATTATGTGCTTGCTCTGACTTATTCTAAATCTCTGCCACTTATTCAAACAGGAAAATATTTTTGATGGCAACGCCGTTTCACTAACCATTAAAAGCTGGTATTTGAAGCCAAGATTAAATTAAATAGAAGGTTAAGTGCTGAGCATTGGTGGGGTTTCAGAAAATGGTTTCATAAAAGGCGAAATAATGAAAACATGAACTTTAGAACATCACACTGTCCAGTTAAGGATGGACGCACTCACCTTGTACCAGTTGCGGTCATGCTCCGTTGAGTGACTGTAGTACTGAAGGACTTTGGGAATGGTGCTTTCATTGATACCCTGTAGATTCAGCTGCCATTCACCCAGCTTTAGGAAGCATCTAGACAGATGGAAAAGACGTGTGTGAACCAGAACAGTACGAGAAAATGCTTGTGAAGTATTACAAAAGAAGTATTTATTTAAATCAGCATCAGCTATCTGAGACAAGCCAACTAAATGAAGCCCTGGGGGAGTCTTGGTTCTTTTAATACCTTCTTAGATTCTCATCTGTTTCTTGTTGAAATTGTCATATTTCACAATGGTGCATGTTCCAGATGCGATACCACTGCTGTATGGAGCCATTTGCATTTCAAATTAATCTTCTGTTACACTAAATAATCCCATTTGGCTCCGTCATAGAATTGCACTTTTTATACTCGTGCAGTTTCCCAAAACCTCTGTTATATCTTAGATATTTTTTTTACTCACAGTCAGTACTATCTGCCTTTTTTGTGCTTGGCCCTTCGACTGTACTTTAACCCAATGTCAAGGGGAGGATTTGTGGAATAGAATGTTAAATCATTTTGCCACCCAAGTGCCTACATCAACTTCATATTCAAGATATTTCTCTCTCTTGGCAACAAACACTAAAGTACAGCTATTTGATGCATAGTGGACATGAGAGTGGGATCCCTTTGAGTAATGTTATGTGTTATAGTTACATACAGTGAAGAAAATAATTATTTTTAACTTTGCCCACTTACAAAGATATGAAAAGTCTATAATTTTAAAGGTAGGTTTATTTTAACAGTGAGAGATAGATCGCATTTTGCAATCAAGACTTAATTCTTGGTGGCAAAACCCTTGTTGGCAAGCACAGCAGTCAGACGTTTTTTTGTATTTGATGATGAGGTTTGCGCACTTCAGGAGGAATTTTGGTCCACTCCTCTTTGCAGATAATTTATAAATCATTAGGATTTTGAGGCTGTCGCTTGGCAACTCGGACCTTCAACTCTCCCCATAAGTTTTCTATAGGATTAAGGTCTGGAGACTGGCTAGGCCGCTCCATGACCTTAACGTGCTTCTTTTGAGCCACGTTTTGGGTCATTGTCGTGTTTTTAATGTCCTGGTGGAGGGAAGGAGGTTGTTACTGAATTTGACAGTACATGGCTACATCTATTCTCTCATTGATGCCCACTAAGAGCCAATTACGCCCCTAGCAGAGAAACACCCCCAAAACATAATGTTTATTTGTCGGGTCATAGTCAGGGATTTTAACCCATTAAGGCGTAATGTGTTACCAATGGTTTTCTTGATGACTGTGGTCCCAGCTGCCTTAAGATCTTTAACAAGTTCCCCCGTCTAATTTTAGGCTGATTTCTCACTTCCTCGTGATCACTTCCCCACAAGGTGAGATTTGTCAACTGACAGTCATCACTTATGGTTTTGTAGCCCATGCCAGCCTTGTGCAGGTCTATGATCTTGTCATTGAAGGTGGTCATGTAGCATATCAAATAAGACCAGAATTGTCAGAAATCAATTACCACAATCAGATTTACAAAATTTCTTGTGGTTCAAAAGTTATCAACACAAAAAGTTCAAAACTTTTGTTTGTTCATCACAGGTAAGTGAAGATTGAAGATTTATGTCTGACAAAACACAGCTGCCGTATTACAGCCGCATATTTCCTCAATAAACACCCAGAAAGACCACCAATTTCACAGAGTGCTGTTCCCTCAAAGCCAAATTCAGAGAAACCAGGACTATAGATGACAAGCTATGTAGTGATCGTCCAAAGACGGCTACCAACAAAGAAACCTCAATGATGGTTTTGTCAGCCATTGCACGATGCAGCATGCGACAAGACTCACTCTTTCATAGTTTGAGATATCTTATTGATGATAAACCTGAAATTCCATTTGAATTTAGCAATGCTATAGAACATAAAAAGCTTTAAGCATCACCCGTTTCCCTCACTTTGTTCTCATACAGTCAATTCCGTTTAATATGACCACCGGCTAATCGGACCAGCCGCTAATTCAGACCAAATCCTAAAGTACCGAAACACATGTAATGTTATTTGCTTAATTGGACCAAAATTCCGCTTAATCGGACCAAAGAATGTGTACAGTATATCATTTCCGTGAAGATACTCTTTGTCTTTGGCATTATTACCCGAAAACTTTGCCTAACATTTCCATTTGCTACAAAAATCCAAGCCACAAGTCGCCACTTAGCCACAGCTAAAGCGGATCATATCACACTGGATAAGTTCTTTAAACGTTGACTGGAATTTAGTAAGAACTTGTTTTTTACAGTATAATGCTTTGCATGCTGAGTACCTATACATTGTGTTGTAGATCGTTTCGAAAAACTTCTTTGCAAATTTATTTTTCAATGAACAAAGTTCGTAAGCAACAGTAGCAATAATGGTCTTGTAACAAAGGGCATGTTCGTTTAATCGGACCAGTCGGTTATTGGGACCAAAACGATGGCATCCCGATGTGGTCCCATTAACCGGATTCGCCTGTATAGTCAAAATCCTACAAGTTTATTTTGCATTACCAGTGATCAGCAGTCACAATCTAGTTTTGTCTACTTAGAGACAGGAACTGTGTGGGAAACACGTAGAAGGGTGAACTGGCAGACATTGAGGAAAAATTGAAAAAGGAAAAACACTTTAAAAAGCTTTGTGTCATCCTTGGATGTCCTTACAAAAACGATGGAGTGGAATCTATTCATGTACAGCAGAGGACAGTCATAAAGCCAAACTCCTTCCTGTTGCCCTTCTTTTTGTCATCAAGCTTGCGCATGATGGGAGAGGCTCAAAGAAAGAAGTCAGTCTTTATGACATTACAGACTGATGGCTCAGTTGGGACATAGTCCTGAGCCATCTGCTCTTCTGTGGGACAGAGTAAGTTTCTATAAAAGACCGATCCAGCCAAGAGGCTGTATTCACAAATATTATCCATGTACTGTCTACACAAACCACAGTGAGAACAAGGTGGTACAAAAAGTCACGTTCAGAACATCATAGAGCACGCACATACAGCATAAGCCTCAAACGTGGTGTAGGCTGTTGTTTTTGTTATTATTTCAGTTGTTCATTGTGTGAGTAGGTAGCGTTGCTCAGTTAAGAGATGTAGTTTATTACGTTAAGCTTGACGATGCTATGTAGGACTGTACGTAGGACTATATAGTTACACTATAAAAAAATTTTGTGGACACCTATTCATTCTCCCCATTGTTGCTACAAGATATTATAAACTTCAGAGAGGGCTTTCCACTAGAGTTTGGAAAATGACTGTTCCAGGACTACAATTCACTCCCTACATATTGTACTAGATAACTAGGCTGTGGTGGCCTAGTGGTTAGGGTATTGAACTATGGACCAGAAGGTCCAGGGTTCAAATCCCACTTTTGCCACAGTTGGGTCCCTGAGCAAGGCCCTTAACCCACAATTGCTTGGATTGTAAGACTGTATTCATTGTAAGTCACTCTGGATAAGAACGTCTGCTAAATGCCATAAATGTAAAATGTACTGAATAAATAAAATGATAAATCTAATAAAATAGAGAATATAGCAGACTGATATCAAACAGAAGCTTCCTCTTAATTCATCATCACGTCTATATTAGGATGAAAATTTAGAGCTAAATTTATTGATCAGGATTAAAGTGCTTATCCCACTCTGAGACTGTGTTGTGGAATCAAAGTGCATTTCTACCTCCTCCCCTCGGGGAAGGGGGGGGGGTGAGCTTGCTTTTTGTGTACAGGTAAACATTAAACAAACTTTACACCTTATTAAATAAACGGACCAATCCAGAGCTCAGAGTAAAACCAAGAGGGGTTTGAGAGAGGAGCGCCATGATCAGTCAATACTCATTTTGGGTCCTCGCTGAAAGAATTACATAGAAACTGTGTGTGTGTGTGTGTGTGTGTGAGGAAAGATAAGGGAAACACTGCTGTAACAGGTAAGTTTCATCGTTACATTCTCAACAGCTAAAAATAATAATTATAATCAAATAAGAATTAGAACAAGTTTAGGGGCAGACGGGTTTAAAGTGATTTTCCTTTATTTATTTCAAATTAAGGTAAAAATTTTAAGAACCAACTTAAGAAAAATGAGTTTTTGCTCACAGTGATTATAACAAAATGTCATATTTTACTAGTGAATCTTTTCAGCCAAACAATAAATATGATTTGTAATGGATGATAATAATAATAATAATAATAATAATAATGTATTCAGAAATGATTCTTTTTTGTTTTACTTTTAGTGCCTGCTTTGGATAAATCATTATTATATATAATATAATAAAATATAACTATATAATAATTATAAAACTAATAATTAACTTACTATTCAATAGTTGGATATCAGTAATGAATTTTATCTTATAGTTAAATGACTAATTATTAAAAAAAACAAAACACATTCTTAGTTAATAATCAATCTCTTATTTACTTATTTTTTAACATTCCAGCACCTTTAGGATTTAAATCCAGTTAAATTAAGGCTGATTTTTAAACTCTAAACAGACGACTGAGGAAAATAGTACATGCTTTTTTACTTGCATTTGGTTTGTTTGTTACAAACTCTGGAGTTTATGTGCAGAACTAGAAGATAAATAATAAAATAAATGATTACTGCATGGTTTTGCATTTGATCTGAGCTGAGATTGTTAAAATAATATAATAAGAATATACACCAGGCAGCCCATGGGCACAAGGGCAGGAACAACCCTAGACGGGACACCAATCCTTCGTAGGCTGCGCACACACACACACACACACTAAAGGCCACTTTAGAGACACTAGTTAACCTAACAGACATGTCTTTGGACTGTACCCAGAGTCATTGAGATAGAACCTGGGACGGGCGGTGCTACCCACTGAGATATAATGATATTAATCATGTTGTGATTTTATTTTGTTTCTCAGATACTTTAAAAATGACACACTCCCTGGGCCAGATATTCCGGGACTGCCTGGCTAAGCGGCAAAGCAACAAGAACCGCTTGGTAGCTAAAGACGGGCACTGTAACATAGAATTTGGGAACGTGAGATACAGCAGCCGCTTTGCTTACATGCAGGACTTCTGGACCACGTTTGTGGAGATTCGCTGGCGCTTCATCTTGTTCTTTTTCGTGGCCTCTTTCTCCATGAGCTGGTTTATTTTCGGGCTTATCTGGTACTGGATCGCCCGGAACAACGGTGACCTGTGGTGGCAGAACCCACCTTCGGACCATAAGCCGTGCATCTATAATGTTTTCGGTCTCACCACGGCCTTCCTGTACTCACTGGAAACGCAGGTGACCATCGGGTACGGTTTGAGGGTCCTGAGTCCGTACTGCCCCGGCGCCGTCGCCCTGATCGTCATTCAGACCATCATCGGCTTATTAATTAACTCTTTCTGGTGTGGACTGCTCATGGCCAAAATCGCTTTACCCAAGAGACGGGCCAAGACCATTACCTTCAGCAGAACAGCCGTACTCTGCCCTAAAAACGGTGCCATGTGCCTGCAGATACGGGCCGCCAACCTGCGCAAAACTTTACTGATAGGAAGCCAGATCTACGGCAAGATGCTTCGGACGACGGTGACTCCGGACGGGGAGACCATCATCCTGGACCAAATCAACGTCAATTTCATGGTGGACGCCGGCAAAGACAATCTCTTCTTCGTTTGCCCTTTGACCCTGTATCACGTCATAGACAAATCCAGTCCGTTCTTTAAGTTGGCCGTGGACACACTCTTTCAGCAGGAGTTTGAGCTGGTGGTCTTTCTAGATGGTACAGATGAGTCGACCAGCTCCTCATGCCAGGTCAGGACGTCCTACATCCCTCAGGAGATCAGGTGGGGCTACAAGTTCCTCCCCATCATCTCCCGAAGCAAGGAAGGGAAATACCGCGTCGACTTCTCCAATTTTGACAAAGTGGAGCCTGTCCCAACCCCCCACTGCGTCCACTGCTTCTACAACCACGACTATCACAGCCCGAGAAACGGCATCGATAACCCCGGGTTCGAAGCCATCGAAATCACCGAGATTAACTCGAACGCTACAGTCATGTGACACCCGGCTCTGGATTCAGCACCAGAAAAAGATTAGGTTTGGGGGTTTAGACTGTTCAGAGAGGAGAGGGTCACTAGAATTAGGATCGAGGTTCAACTAAAATATTACACCAGTAAAAAAAAAGTTTAGGAACACACACACAGACACACAGACACACCAAGTGTTAGGTGCATGTAGGAAAAGTAACAACAGCTGTATAACCTAAAAACACTTAAATCTGTGGTCCTCTCTCTCTGGACACTCCGTATTAAACACAAACACAAAATTACATTTCTTTACCTACAATAAAGCAAAGAGAACAAATGTCATATTTTAAACATCTAAACTGTGTTTGTTCCATCAAAATAGCACTTAAAGAAATCAATAAAGACCAGCTCTTATTTGTTGAGATCTTATCCTCTCACGGAACAGAAATGTAGTCTTATGTTGTTGTAGCCCACCTGCCTCAATGTTAGACGTGTATATTTAGAGGCTCTTGCTGATCATCAGCGTTTCTGAAGTTGCTTTTACTCCAGCTCGATCATGGTCGAGAGTTAAAGGTTCTATAGAGAGGTGAATGGTTCTGGAGCAGAAGGTCCTGGGTTCAAATCCCACCTCTGCCAAGATGCCCCTGCTGGTTCTTTACCCCAAAAAGTGATCAATGTATAACAACATTAGAAATGTAGCTTAATGAACACTCAGGGTTTTTAAGGTTCGGGGGTATATGACATCCCCCTCCAAATGCCTAGGTTCTCACTCCTCTTTAGCGCCCCCCACAGGTTTTCTATGGCAGAAGCTTTTTCAAGGTCTTTGAGGGAAAAAAACGGCCCCAAAACATCACAGACCCTCCGACTTTCTTAACAGTGGGCATCTGGTTCTTTTCAGTGCATCATCTGACCCCAGAACACGGTTCCCATCAAAGTCCCGGTTCCGTTTAAATCTCCAGGTGCTTCCGTTTGTGCTTAGATGGGAGTGTTTGTATCTCTGTTCTACTTTGTGTTTGTTGTTATATTTTATACAGTATGGGTATTATAGTAGAGTAAATTCATCTTTTCTTATTACGTTCTTTATTTGATATAAACATGTATAGAAATCCATGTTAAAATGTTTCAGTAGATTACTTTGCATTTTATTTAAAAGCCACTTTAAGACCCATGTATTACTTTAACGTTACCTTATTAAATTAATCACAAATAATCCACATCCCGAGTGTGTTTTTGTTGTTGTATTGGTTTAGTCTGTGCAGTCAGTATTCATTCAGAACGTCATTTAAAGTTCAAGTTTGGATTGTATAAAGTGAATCAACATGATTTATTAGTTCATAAATAACAGTGATTTTAAGGATTTGTGTTTAACCCAGGTAAAAAAATAATCTAAAAAAAAAAAAAGATAATAATAATAATAATAATTCACCGATTAGTCATTAAACCTAAAATATCTGAAAATAACTTTTTAAAACGCAGCAGCATTGCAGCATCACATTTTCCAAACCCAAACAGTATTTCTCGTAGTGTACAATTTATTTAATAAAAATAACAATTTAACATTAAACAGTAAAAGAAATTAACAAAACCCAAACGTCTGAACGACAACAGACAGTTTTAAGAGATCTTTTTTTTTTTTTTTTTTTTTTTTTTAAAGGAGTCCACTTTGTTCGTAATTTAATAACGGGTCAGATTTAAACGTTCCTCTGTCCGAACGGCAGCACTGATTGGCTACGGTCTGGATCCGTTAAACGCAGGATACGGATCAGATTATTTACAGGAAGGGAACTGAAAATAAAGACAAAAAAATTCATGAGTCACAGTTAAAAGGCATTTTATCTTAAGAACCGATTATAATTAAAAGGTACCTAATAATAATGAGAAGTGGTGTGTGTGTGTGTGTGTGTGTGTGAGAGCGTCGTTACCTCATGCTTTGTGGAGTGAGGAAAATAAACTGTCTGTAGCGCTGACTGGCAGCAATCTTTAGCATCATGTCCATCGATATCCTGCGATTCACCATGTCCTACAGAAAATAAACATTTAAATAAACATATTTAGGTCCATACCAGTCTAAATGTGTTTGTAGTGCAGCAGGAAACACTGATAATATAATTACGCTGTGCACCCTGCTGTGATTTACAGAGTGAGAAACTGTTTTTATGGTGACAGCGCACTATTTCCTGCACGTTTTTACCATGTACACATCGAATTCGTCGAGGCAGCGGAACGGCGCCTCAGCAATGGCCCAGAGCGACAGGACGAAGCAGACGGTGGAAAACGAGCGCTCTCCTCCAGACAGGGACCGCATGTCATTTAGAGCGGCTTTATCGCCCTCTCCTGGCTGGACCTGTCATATAGTTCAGATGGGAAATAAATTTTAAAGAGTTATTAGTTACAAAACATGTCGAGTTAGGTTTGTAGTATTTCTGCAAATAGAATGAATTATCAACACATTATAAGGGAACACCAATAACAATAACATGTTTTGTAAGACATTTTTAATAAACGTTATATTGTCTAGTTTTAATCTGTTTACATAACAAGAAGAGAATCAGCATGGCAACATTTTAATTTCTAATACAGCTTTTATATCGTTTATATCGTTATCTGAATTATATCATGATATAAATATTATAACCGTATCGTCCGGCCCTAGTGTGCATCAGTAACCGGACTATGTTTTATAAGAGGACTGTTTATGTTTATGTGATGGAAGGTTCTTACTGAAATGGACAGAGTTTCATCTTTGTGGTTGAAAATCATCTTCCCGGTGTATCCTCTCTGAGAGAGCATCGAATCAAAATAGTACTTACAGCGAACAGAAAGATACCTGCAATAAACACACAAAGAAACACAAAGTACAGACTCTTAGATCTTAGGAAGGAACTAAAGCACGACGACATGCCTCAATCAGAGATTAAAAGGTTTGGGCAAAGTGTAAATACACGATTTGGTGACTGTCTATATAAATAAATAAACCATGAAGCAGCAGTGTTAGTAAGAACTAAACTCATCAACAACACTGTGATTCTTATATCGTGTTCAGGTGACGACTTTATTAAGAGAGATTTAGCAGATCATTTGGATTTTAGGGCTGTTGGAGCCTTTAACTAATAATAATAATTAAAATAAAAAAAATAAAACAATATTTCTGAAGTCTGTGCTTAGATACAAACACAATAAGCCAATCAGAAGAAGCCTTTTTATCCCCTGATAAACATCACTCCAGGTAGGTACTATAATGAGTACTAATGAGATCTTCTGTACCTTCTCAGTTCGGTGTAGGCACTGTGTCTCATGTTCATGATGTTACTCAGAAGATGGATGAAGCGGTTCAGACTCTTAACCTGCTGACCAACACCGTTATAGTTCTCTAAAGCCTCCTGATATTCCCTGTAAACACAAAATAATAATGCATGCTTATAGTCTAATCCATTGTTATTATCTAATCTGGGCTTTTTGGGTTCTGCTCTTGTACCACACTTCAGCACCGGATCAGACCTGTCTGGTTTTAGGGACTGTGTGTGTGTGTTTGTTTGTGTGTGTTTGTTTGTGTGTGTTTGTTTATAGATAAAACAAAGCAGCTCTGGATAAGGGTGTGTAAATACTGAAAATGTATGGAACATCTCGTCATGTTCAATCTCAAAAACAAAACATCTGGACTAACCAACCAACTAACTAACTAACCAACTAAATAACTAACCGACTAACTAACTAACTGACCAACTAAACCTTGGAATATTATTACTAATAACCCAATATGTAAAGTTCTGTAAGCGCTTAATGTTTAAACTTTCAATAATTTTATTAGTTAATAACTTCTAAATGCCATTAAAAATAATCAGAATGAACACACACAGACACACACACAGACACACACACAGACACACACACAGACACACACACACACACAGACACACACACACACACA
>JAVSBV010029429.1:0-11719 GCA_033117975.1 Parotocinclus spilosoma | reverse complement strand
GGGAAAACACAAAATTGTCTAGGTGACCCCAAACTTTTGAACGGTAGTGTATATATATATATATATATATATATACGTATATATATATATATATATATATAATGTACAAATACCACAGATTTAAAAGTTTAGGCAGAATGTTCCTATGTTCTCATGGCTAGATTATAGAGCAGACCATATTTTATAAGTAATTAATTTAAAGATCCAGATAATTCAGAGGGTTCAAAAATGTTTCCTTGCACATGAAAGAAGCAACAAATGTAATAACCACAAACAGGAACCACAAAAACAAACATCAACTATATAAAATGCTTTAATATATTGACTGTGACTACTAAACAACCCTCACCATCCTTCTTCTCATGTCTCATCTGTGGCAGAGTCTCAGTTATGAAGGAATAATGCTTTCCCTTCAGGTTCTTGCCAAGCTTCAGTTCCAGACCAATACCTAGATAATTAGCTTCAGTTCCCATCTCAGGCCACATGGTCAGACCTGGCCCATTTGGAGACCTAACCGCAGGGACAGAGAGAAAACTGGTGAGAAAGATGATAAACTTTTACACATAATTATCTTTCTTGTGGCATAAAAGGTTAAATAGCAGGAAATGGGTCAACTCGGTTATATTAAGCTGATGTTTTGTACTGAACAACACAATTTACATTTCCATAATAAAGGGACAAAGTAACATGCCTGTTATCAGTTTCAGTGCCTCATTTAAAAACAGCAGTGAAAACTTACCCAGTGCGTGCAAAGTTACCCCAATAGGCCATTATGTTTCTACATAGCTCATTCTCTTCCTCTGTGAAGGTACCTGACAGACAAAAACATAAATACTTTGACAAGTTCACAACTATAAAGATTTTAAAGAAGTTAACAAAAAACAAGAACAATAATTGAAGAATAATGAAGACAGATGGACTGCTTTGTCAGCTAACCAATAAGAGCTTAGTACTAACACAGCATGTAATACAGTTGTGGTCAACATTATTGGCACACTTAGTGTTTAGGATTTAGTATCTTCAGAAGTAAGCTTCCATGTAATTCGTATCATGTGAATGAAGTTGAATTAAAAAAATAATTGTAATACATAACATTTACAGGATTTAAAGGACCCTTCTCTAATACTTGTCCCCACAGCCTCTGGGAGAAATTAACGTGTCCACATGTTACAATATTTTTTTTAGCTATCTGTGAGCTTTTTTTAAATCTGTCTGTTGGTACATTCCTCCAATGTTACACTGCATTTGTCTTAAGCTCATGAATGTTTGCATGGTTCCTTTTGTCCACAGCAGATTTCACCTAAATATTTTATAGAAGTAAGATCAGAACTAATTACTGGATATAAATTTGTTTGTTTTTTTCCTTCTTAACCATGCATGTGTTGGCTACTTTTGAATGTTTGATTTGGGTAATTCTAGCCTAGCTGGACCATTTTTGTTCAATTCACACTTGGTTTTCTCACACTTGCAAGCACATTTTGCTCTAAAATACTCTGATACTCTGATTTCATCTCACGCTGCATTGCTAGAGAGCCCAAGTTTGGCTTCATCTGCCCAAATTCACAGAACAATCGTGATTTGTCTATGTAAGTTTTGGTTCAACTGCATAATGTATGGGTTGAAACCATCACTCCAGATGGCTCCGGCTCTGCCTGAAGTTCTTTGGATGTTATTTCTTTGCCACATTTCGAACCAACTTTCATAGGATTATCTCATTACTTTAAATCCACCACATCCTGGAAGTTCCTTGACTGTTCCATGAGCAAAAAACTTTATTTTTTACTCAAAAAACATTTCAGACTGTTGCTGCCAGGATTCCAAGGTCTTTGGAGATATTCTTGAAGTCTTTGAACTGCTTGTGCTTTCTCATTATTTCTCTTTACCACTGTGACTAAGGAATAGGGAAGGAAATTTTTAAAACACCAAAGACACAGTTCCTAGGATAATTAAAGTCATGCTAGCATGATGAATCAGGTAAATCTAATTTCTAATGAAAGGTTAAAATCAAAGGTTCATCAAATTGTGTTTCAAAATGAGTGTCAAGAGAGGGTTCCATTTTGTACCACTTTTTCTACCAAGTTTGTAATTCGTGTGTCTTGTTCTCCTAAGTACAAGCAGTGCAACTATACGCTCAGAGGTGCCAATAATGATCACAACTGTATTTCTTGAAATCCCTCATTAATAATGCATTACAATGGGGCAGATTCTGTTTATATGCAAATCAGTGTCTGTAAAACACTGACTTTTAGATTTACGATACTTAAGTATGGATGTGAAAACAAGGTTACCAATATTAAAACTTACCATCTAACTTAAAGTCAGTATTTGTAAAGCAAAAACCAAAAACAAACAAGACTTCATCTCCATGGTCACTACCAGCAAAGCTAGGTCTTTTCTTCTTGAGCTCATTGAAGCTATGCTGGAACTCATACAAGTAAACTGGTGCTCCAGAATCTATTAGTTAAAACATTATTTTCATTATCAGCAAAAAAAAGTAATGTGTTAAAATGGTAAATATACTTGGACAGATTGTCAGTAAAAGAAGGCATACCTCTATGGTGTTTTGCTACTTTGCGAGCAGGAATGTTAAACATTAAGTCTCCATACAGCTCTCTGAGTCCATCTCGAATTTGGATTTGGTCATCTGTGGTGCCAAGATACTCATTCACCAGTAATTCATGAACCCACTTCATATTGACCTGGAGGTAAAAAAATACGTGTACACTGTATATGAATTTCCATTAAGCAACAACACAACTGTTTTTCTGTCTTTACTATAAGCAGAATGTGTTTATTGCTATAACCAGGACACACAACAGATTTTATAGACACTTAATACAGAAATCCAGGTAAATCAATAGGAACCAAATGAATTGCACTCAAATACTGATTACAGTATATGAAAGTTTAAGCATTACTGGGACTGCAGCATCCAACACAGCAGTTATTGGTAAATTTAGAGAGTCTGGGGTTGGGATTAAAGATCCAATAATAATCCAAACCAATGAAATAGAACATCAAATAAAAACAATAATTTAAATAATCCCACTTAAATGTTTACTTACACCAGGAAAAAAGAATGGCATATATGATAAAACTTGCTCTCTATTCAATCCATCAATCCAACCTGGACCAGCAAGGAACTGTAGAACAAATGTAGACAAACGCAAAATAAGTTACCTAACCTAAAATATAGCTTTAATATCTTAAAAATGTAGAGTTGCTTTCTGATTTAAGCACACAGAGGGGAAACCTTTTTCACTTACACTAAGGAGTCCATAACCGCCCTCATCATCAGTTACCCCTGTAATCAGAGGCACTTTGTTGAACTCTTTGTTCTGAAGAAGTTCATCCACCGGTTTGGGAAGGAACTGGCCATCAATTGTCACTGAGTAGAATAACATTTCATTCTGAAAAAACAACAACAAAAACAACAACAATGAAATCTGTCAATATGTACGCAACAGCTTTAGTTTAATGTACTCCAAAACATACAGCTTGTATGATCTTCAAAATGTCCTCCTCAGACCACTGCATAACACAATCAACAATCTTCTTTGTGTTGGAGATGTCACAGCCAGATGCATTTGCCAATAACTGAGGAGAAAGACATTAATGTCATTTCAGAGTTTTAAGAAATTTCATACTATCCAGCACAAAGGAAGTCATGTGAAGTGTTATCATGATAATTTAAGTATTGGACAAAGAAAGCAGGGCCTCTTTACCTGAGCTACCGGTAATGGGTTCTTAGTGAAGACAGCATCCATTGCAGCAGTGCCACTCTCAGCTATGGCATATTTGAAGAGACCAGCAGACAATGGGGACAGTATCTGTGTAAAAAAAGCACCAAACTGTGTCATGATGGAAACATTTTATTATTTTTCCCGCAACTTATAATAATAATTTTAGTATATATAATAAAGTATACAGTGAATACGAAAAGTATTCAGACCCATTTATATTTTTCCCACTGTTTCATTGCAGCCATTTGCTGAAATCAAAAGTTAATTTTATTTCTCATTAATGTACATGCAGCATTCTGTCTACACAGAAAAAACAGACATGTAGAAATTTTTGCAAATGTATTTAAAAAGAAAGACTGAAATATCACATGGTCATAAGTTTTCAGATCCTTTACTCAGTATTTAGTAGAAATACCCTTTTGAGCTAGTACAGTCATTAGTTTTCTTGGGAATGATGCAACAAGTTTTTTTACACCTTGATTTGGGGATTCTCTGCCATTCTTCCTTGCAGATTCTCTCGAATACCGTCAGGCTGGATGGTGAACATTGGTAGACAGCAATTTTTAAATCTCTCCAGAGATGCTCAGTTGGGTTTAGGTCAGGGCTCTGGCTGGGTCAGTCAAGAATGGTCACAGAGTTTTTCCAAAGCCCCTCTTTCGTTATTTTAGCTGTGTGCTTAGGATCATTGTCTTGTTGAAAGGTGAACATTCGACCCAGACTGAGGTCCTGAGCACTCTGGTAGAGATTTTTTTCCAGGATATGTCTTTACTTGGCCGCATTCATCTTTCCTTTAATTGCAACCAGTCGTGTAGGTCTCTGCAGCTGAAAAACTCCCCCATAGCATGATGCTGCCACCACCATGTTTCACTGTTGGGATTGTATAGGACAGGTGATGAGTAGCGCCTGGTTTTCTCCACACATACTGCTTAGAATTAACACCCAAAAAGTTAAATCTTCGTCTTATCAGACAATAGAATATTATTTCTTATAGTTTGGGAATCTTGCATGTGTTTTTTGGCAAACCCTATGCGGGTTTTCATATGTCTTTCATTGAGGAGAGGCTTCCGTCTGGACACTCTGCCATAAAGCCCAGACTTTCTCCCATCTCCCTACTGCATCTATGGAGCTCAAGCACAGTGATCTTTGGGTTCTTCTTTACCTATCTCACCAAGGCTCTTCTCCCATGATTGCTTATTTTGGCTGGACGGCCAGGTCTAGGAGGAGTTCTGGTCGTCCCAAACTTCTTTCATTTAAGGATTATGGAGGCCACTGTGCTCTTAAGAACCTTGAGTGCTGTAGATATTTTTTGTAACCTTGGCCAGATCTTCGCCTTACCACAATTCTCTCTCTGAGCTCCTTGAGCAGTTCCTTCAACCTCTTGATTCTCATTTGCATTGACATGCACTGTGAGCTGTGAGGTCTTATATAGACAGGTATGTGTCAGTTCGATTAAACACAGCTGGACTCCAATGAAGGAGTAAAACCATCTTAAGAAGGATAAGAAGAAATGGACAGCTTATGAGTTAAATATGAGTGTCAGAGCAAAGGGTCTAAATACTTATGGCCATGTGATATTTCAGTTGTTGTTTTTTTAAGTAAATTTACAAACAATTCTACATGTTTGTTTTTTCTGTCAAGATGGGATGCTGAGTGTACATTAATGATAAATAAAATTTACTTTTTTCATTTTAGCAAATGGCTGCAATGAAACAAAGAACGAAAAATTTAAAGGGATCTAAATACTTTCTGTGCCCAGTGTATAATATAAGGTATAATTTAAAGCCAATCAAATGACAGTTAAGTATGACACTTAAGCCCCATCAACCCTGACCAGGAAAAGTGGGTTTTAAACAACAATGGATGCAAAAAAGAGTATAATTTAATAAATAGATGTTGAATGTACTTTATAATGTGCTCTGGTGTTAAGGTAAGAGTATGGTCAGACAAGATCATATATTAATATCCCTACATGTAAAGAAACGCTGACGCCTCCTGCAGACTCTCCAAAGATGGTGACTGATTGAGGATCCCCTCCAAAGCTGTGTATATTCTCCTGCACCCACTGAAGAGCAGCTACCTGATCCAGAAGACCGTAGTTTCCTGGTGCGTGTTTATCACCTGTGCTAAAATAAGGAACGTAATTATGATGAAGTAAAACACTAATGTTATACTAAAACTAACTTCTATGCATTTCTCAAAAAATACAAATAAGAGTTTAATGCGAGAACAGTATATAAGCTTTTATATATTTTACCTGAAAAATCCAAGTAGGCCAAGTCTATACTGAATAAGCACTACAACGACATTCTGATAAGCTGCCAGAACATGTCCATCATAACTGGAGGCTGAGCCCAAAGAAAAGCCTCCACCATGGATCCAAACCATAACCTGTATCACAACAGCACATACACATACTTTTTAATGAACCGACACTGTACAATCATACTTAATTGTAGCTATGGCCCACATTTAATATCCTTTTTTTTAAAAAGAGGTCTGCTCCAAAAATAATCATCACTTCCCCCTAACAGTGTTGGGTACTACAGTATCTAAACATTAAAGAGCACATTACTCTGGCTGGATCATTAAAATCATGGATATGATTTTTATTAGTGTTATTATTATTATTATTATTATTATGTAATATTCAACTAATGTACAAGTAAACAAAATGCAAGATAACTTACCGGCAATTTGGCAGAGTCATTAGGCCTAGAGGGTGTATAAATGTTGAGGTACAGACAGTCTTCTGAAACTTCAGGAAGTTGCACTTCCAGAGTAAAATTCTTTGCAATATCCATTAGCAGCTTCCTGCTTTGAATACACCTGGAATAAATGCCATCAGACAGACGAATGGTTTAAGAAGTCTTGCTTCAAACGCTGAAGTGGCCCTTATGATGCACTTGTGGATATTTTTACAAGAGTTAATATGTATATGAACTAAACAAATAGACTCTGCTTTCTGAATAGCTAAAAGCCAGATGTCGAACCTTCTGTAATGACGGGAAAGCAATGATTCCTTTTGCCCAAACTTTTTATAATAACCAGAACCTCTGGTCTTCTTATTCTTTTAGCGCTGTGAGTCAAAACAGAGGATCTGATTAGACCTGGTTCAGGATTTTCATTGTATGAGCTTGGAACTGGCACTAAATACAGTGGCTGGAACACTATGCAGAGACCACTTGACCTAAACATGTCTGTGGAAGGTTAGAGGAAATATCTGACTGCATCTTCTTACATGTATGGCTGTTTTGTGGCATCTTTCACTCCTTGCCATGGTTCTGCAGGTTGTGGTGCAGCAAATCTCAAAGGGCCCAATGGAGGCTTAGCAAATGGCACTCCCAGGTAGCTTTGAACGACTGTTTCCTTTCCTAGAGCCGTTACATACTGTCCTTGTAGAGATCCATATTTAGTCTGCACAACTGGTCCTGCACAAAATCCAGAGATATTTAAAAACCAGTGAAATGTCATCCATTAAATCATATTAATGCTATAAACATTGCGATTACCATTGTCAGTTAGCCATATTTTCTATACCTTTATATTTTTCATAAAATAAAATTAAAATGCATACAGAAAATGTCATTTCTCCATGCTCCAAGCTGCCTGCATTTCAGTCTGCCTGTCACAGTCTCCCAATGATGGTGGCTTTATGAACAGCAATGTAAGGGACAGGAAGGCAGGAACTATTTGCACATATCAGTCTGGAAGCTTACAATTGTGACCCAAAACAAAATACAAACTAGCACTGTTACCAAGCACATATGAGAGATTCAAATACTGTATGGCCACGGAGAATCGGCTAGCCAGGGAATTACATAGGGAGCAGGATCCTCCAAGCCACCCGGCTTATTATGAACTGACATTTACAGGTAAGTGCATACCCACATACCAGAGGTCCTTGTTTTAGTTTTGGTCAATATTATGTTAGTTAGACACTGCTAATAAGATCTATACCCATGCTCTTTAGTCATTTTAATAAGGAACTTTACGCTGAGCAAATATTTTGGCTTGTCCTATTTCTACACTCCAAAATGCTAAGAGTGGCGCATGGAAGCAAGATTGCAAATACGTAATAACAGTTAATTAATATAAACTAAAAATAAAATACCATTAATATCATTGTTTCAATTGTGAAGGGCAAACTCGACACAAGTATGAAGTATCAAGTATTTTACATATTCAAAGCAGTGGTGATGCTTGTGAAAAAAAGTTGACTCATATTTATAAGCAGATTCTTAATAATTATTATTCAGAATCTATATAATTTTATTGCACAGCATTTAAATCACTTATCTTTTCCTTTCTGTTTCCGATGGATTCCATTTTCTTCCATTAATCGGTATTTAGAAAGCTTACGGGCCACTGGCTTAGCGTGTGTTGTTTGCGCGCCGTTAGCGAATCACTGGATTTCCTTTCATCTCGGCGTCTAATTCATTATAGTTGGATTCTATAACTTTTTACAACCATTTCCCACTTTGTTTTTGCGGTGACATTTTACTGTGATTTTATACTAACTTCCCATTGGCGCTTTGATTGACAGTGTGTTGGACCATTGGCTGCAGTGTACAAGGACCTATGGCAGGAATTCTACAGTACTATCAAACTGAATCACCCATGCCCACACACTAAAGCAACACACAACTTACAATTCAGACACATCTAGGCATTAGAGAAGGCTAGCTCAGATTCTATTTTAGGGAATCTGGATGACACAGGCATAGTTTCATGCATGGCCCCTGAAATATGGAATAAACTCCACACTTTAGTTTACACACCCTCCAAATGTTTAGTCTAGACTAAAAACATTCTTATTTATTGAGGCATTTGGTTAGATTTTAGACTGAGATGCATGGCTTGATTTATTGACCAGAGTCTGGGATCATGTCTGGCCTGTCTGCCTTGTCATGCACTGACCTTTGGCCGGTTTGGCTGGGCTGGTCCTTCTGATCTTGGTTTGTGAATCCTCGCGGGTCTACAGTCAAATAGATTTATGGTGATCTGGGATTCTGGGTTGCTGTCTTCTTGCCTCCTTAGTGTGATCACTCAGGTTTGTTAATTGTTGGGAAGGTGGGTGGCTGATGTCTTACATGATTCCTCGTGGCTTTTTAAACTTCTGGTTCCACTCTTCCTAACTATGCTGCTATAGTTAATGTTTCATGCTTCACATGGCATCAGTGATTGTTAATAGACACTGTGCTCTTAATCAATAAGTAACTACATTTTCTCTTTTCTTTCGGAGCTTATGTTCCGGTTACAGCTCCAACCCCTCACACCATGTTCCTCCACTTCAGCATCTCTCTAATGGTTACATCAACAGAAACCAGTCCCACCATGCCCGGGTCACACCAGAGGGCAGTAACTCTCATTGTTTTGTTGTCAGGGGACGATGTGCCTCCAAGGACTTCCTGCTAAGGACCCAATATCCTAAAGTGACTTTGTGTATTGGCCGATATGCATATTTTAGATATTGTTTAAGTTATCTGTTATAATTTACTTAGTTTTAAGATTAATTTACACTTAGTTATTTTAATCAATATTTAAGCCACCCAAGAAGGATGGGCCTCTTTTTGAGTCACGGTCCCCTCAAGGTTTCTTCCATACAACATTTAGGGAGTATAAAGTAATATAATGAACTGTATAAAGTAGTATTATGGGACTGATGGCTTAGCTACACTCAGTGACAAAAAACCTCAACAAGAAAGAGTTACTGGAATTAAATGAAACATTATATTGTGTAATGGCGATATATGTGATTACAATATTAGAGCAAAGGAATACGTTTATTGGGGAAAACTATACAATGAAGAGGAGGTACTAGTTACCCTGTTAAGTCACCTCTATCTTTTATACAGAATTAGTTAGGGTTGGGCATCGAAGGCAAACAGGTTCTGTGTGGTATCCTGTGGCACATTCATTTGATGTTACAGCCGGGCATGTAGATCCTCATCCCATCAAACCAGCAGTTGGGGAGCATGTGGCTCTACAGCAAAGGCAGGATTGAAGCAACCACAACGAGGCCTTCATATTCATATCTGACCACCATCGGATTCCAAACAGAACCTGGATTCATCGCTAAAGAAGCTACAATTACAGTCCATAGCAATCCAGGTTTCTCGTTCACGACACCAGTATTTAACAATCCTCACTACTGGTGTTCGGTCTGAGTCGTCCATAGTCTGTTCAGTGCGTGTGCCCTCACATGCCCTCACTGAGCCACTGCTCCCAACCCCTCCCTCCTAACAGCTACGTCAGAACGGCATAGATGGAGTAACTTTGTCAGAACAACCACCCTGCTTCTCTCAATCCAATGACACGCCCCTTCCCAA
The DNA here is from genome assembly GCA_033117975.1 of Parotocinclus spilosoma. Classification (NCBI taxonomy): domain Eukaryota; kingdom Metazoa; phylum Chordata; class Actinopteri; order Siluriformes; family Loricariidae; genus Parotocinclus; species Parotocinclus spilosoma. Next base: position 1,647 of record JAVSBV010029429.1, on the reverse strand, counting down.
GGCCTGTCAACTGGGCTAAATTGAGAGCAATTTATGACCTCTTGTGGGGAAGACCCAGTGCCTACTCGGACCACAGTTGCAATATTTTACAAAATGTATTTATCTCCCTGAGACAATTGCATGTCGAGTTTTGCAACAATCCGACATTTCAATCTAGGTGCCTTATTTTTGTCAGTGAGTGTATTGTATGTACTGGACTTAAATTTAAATCCCTCCTCTGCCAAGGTTCCACTGTCGAGTCCCTACGGTCCATCATTGCTTGGACTGTAAAACTGTATAACGTTGCAAGACCCTCCGTATAAGGGCGTCTCCTAACCGACTAAACGTACTTGTAAACGGATACAGTTAGCTGATAAACTACTCACATAGTTCATATTGTGTGCTTTGTGTTATATTGCTAAGAAAAATGCAAACCTTTTTTTAATTACAAAACCCACTTACCTTGGTTTGCCGTCCCTAGATTTAGGAAGCACGATGTTAAGAATCCAGAGAGAAGAAGAGTTAATACCGTCATGGCTCTGGCAGCAGCAAAGTTCTGCTTCTGGCAGTTTTATTAGCTGCAGTTCTTTGTACGGGATACCGCTTGCTTCACTTTTATAATGGGTTACGTATTAAGTGGAATAATAGAACGAACTTTGTCCTCCAACAGTTATTAAAGCAGCGATTTTGCTGTCGCTTGCGGCTGATATAATTTCATCAAACTCGAAAAGCTTTTTAAAAGATCACTGGTACCGACATGTATGTGTTTGTGTTGTGTTGTGTTGTGGTGTGTGTGTGTGTGTGTGTGTGTGTGTGTGTGTGTTTGCGCGCGCGTCGGCGGAAACAAAGTGGGGTCCACTTTAAAGTGCGCAGGGTCGTGGTTGTTTGTGACTTCATGTCCAGGACCTCAGATGAATTGTTATATAAATAAATATATATATAAATGCTATATGAATGTAGTATATATTTAGTATATATTCATATTGTTGATGGTGAGTTTCATATTATTACAGCTGCAAATTGCAGTTACTGTAAATTGATTTTTATGGTCACTCACTGCTAAAACAAAAATCACATATTATTATTATTATTATTATTATTATTATTATTATTATTATTATTATTATTATTATTTACACTATGGACCCTTCCCAGATATACTTCTAAAAGTCAGGTACACCTGCCTTACCAACTTGGTATTGTGCTAACACAAACCTAGATGTCCCAGGCCATCTGACTTACATCACAAACAACTGGAAAAAGACAGGACTCATCTCTTCCCTGCCCCCCCTTCCCATGTTAAATATGCTTCATCAGGTCCCTGATCACCACATCAGCCTAAATAAAAAAAGATAAATAAATAGATGGATATATAGCTTTATTGCTTCTCAATGTAGTGAGTAAAAATAGTTTTATTAAGTAACCACAAGTAAACAATATAACATCACAGAAACAATCAAATAATGAATAGATACCAAAGAAATTAAGTATTAGTTTATCGATAGAAGGGGATAGCACGGCGGCTCGGTGGGTAGCACCGCTGCCTCACAATAAGAAGGTCCCGGGTTCAATCCCAGGGTGGAGAGACCTGGGTCCTCCCCGTGTCTGCGTGGGTTTACTCCGGGTACTCCGGTTTCCTCCCACAGTCCAAAGACATGCATGTTAGGT
>JAVSBV010029399.1:0-11721 GCA_033117975.1 Parotocinclus spilosoma | reverse complement strand
TGCCAACAGCCATGAGGCACAGCGCACAAACACACTCCACATCAAATCTCTCTCTCTCTCTCACACACACACGCACACACACACGCACACACACACACACACAAGAAGATTTCACTATTCTGAATCGTAAGACATGGAAGCTCAGTTTAACTATAATGCTTTTGGCCGGAGGTGCACCAGTTTCCGATTTGTTCAGCCGATTCCCATTTTGGCCAATTCTGATTGCCTTTCTACATACATTAACTAAATTCTGAATGAACGTTAGAAAAGCAATGTGCTGCTTATGTGTGTGGCTGATTGTGTCACTGTCACCTATTTATTGGCCTATGAATACAGTAGCTATTATGGGGTTGTCCATATCTAAAGACTTCAGAGTCTTTATGCAGGATTGAGTCCATGCAGATTTTTAGTAGTCTTTATTATCATAATTTTAGATCAATTCTGGAGCTAACAATAGGAAATGTGCTTCCGTTGTAAAAACCAAGCTAAATACATTAACATTACATTTACATCATTTAGCAGATGCCCTTATCCAGAGAAACTTACACAACTTATACGGTCTTACAATTAAAGCAATTGTGGGTTAAGGGCCTTGCCTAAGGACCCAACTATGGTAGCTTTGGCGGAGCTGGGATTTGAACCTTGGACCATGAGGTCCAGAGTCCAGTACCTTAACTGCTAGGCTACCACAGTCATTACATTTATGTGTGTGTTTTCCTTCTGATACTCAGTTATTGGTAGTTAGTGGTGCTAAATAATTTGTCAGTTCAATGTACCTGAATACAACCACAACACTGACACGGCAGCTGAGCTACAGTCAATAACTGGATGCCTCCAAAATCCATCTCTATGGCAGGTGAAGCAGACAAAATATGGACGAACCAAAGGTCCAAACCAAAAGACGAACCAAAGGTTGAAATTTCATGTCCCAACACTGCAGATTACTACTGTTGGACACATAAGCCAGGTCCTCAGGCCATACGTTATAAGATTGCATCAGTTGTAGGATGATCTGAATAAGAGTGTCTGCTAAACGGTGTTCATGTAATGTAAATATAATGAATAATACTGAAATGCAGCTTTAGGCCCTGCTTTAAATGTGATAGTTGTTCTTACTCTCATCTTCATCTGTCCCCTCTCTGTTTGATAATTCAAAGCACTTTGAAAAGTCGTAGTTGTTGATAATGAGACAGGTTCCTCGCCGATCTCCTTTCATCTCATACTGCGGCAGGTTCTACAGCAAAAAGCAAGCAAAGCACTTAAGGCAAAACCAGCCTCACACAGCAAAGGGCATCTGACTAAATAAAGCAAATTGACCTACCGGTGGCGGGTTAGTTTGGTTAGAGTGGGGAGAGTACAGACTCTGTGCTTCAACTCCTGAGCTAAACTCCAGATGTTGTCTGTGCACTGAAAACAATACAGATTTAAAACAAAGCCCTGTGTTGCTGACGCCAGCAGCTGCAGTCAGAAATAGAGTGCACGGTAAAAACAGAAAGCTCGGTCACCCTCACCGGTTTCAGAAAGGCTCATAGAAAACAGCTCACTCATAAGAGATTCACCTAAAGGGCAAATGACAAAGCAAGCACATCTTACTTATTCTGCAATCCACACACAACAGATACAAACCAACAGGTCTAGTGTACACATGCTGCTCAGCAACAATGCCTAGTGAGCCTGGATGTACAATGGAACATCAGAATTTGAACTAATTTTGAGTGGTAGACTGCTTAAAATTGGGTATTGCTGTAAGTCTGAATCAAATTTCCCCAGAAGAAGTAACTTTTTAAGTTCTCTTTCTCACTCTCACGATATATAACTGTACAGCCATTAAGGCAAACACAGTTCTTTTCACTGGGACAGTGAAGACTGACACTATATATGAAATGGCACCCCTAAATTACTATAATATACATAATCATATAATATTCAGAACAATACACACATACATAAAATAATGAAAATAACAAAGATATTATGTCTATGATCACACCATATTTCGTCCTCTCTTAAGCATTATCACCAATGTATAGCCTTCATTTCATGCATGATGCTTGGTGGTTCGGACCCCCTAACATTTCGTGTTTTATTTTTAGGGTACCGATGTTCAAAGGCAAAAACAAAACAAAAAAATAAGCAAACAAACCAGTGGGCATGTGTTCAAATTCTGTGGTTTCATTGTATTTGAAAACTGAACGTATATATAAACGTTAAAATCCTCAATATTCCTTATTCACTTTGGATAGCTACCGCTTTTGTATGCGTTATATGCGATGTTCCCACCTGGCATGGATTCAGGCTGAAGAAATAAAATAGGGGAAAGTCATGAAGACACATCTCAAACAAGATCATTAAAGTAAATCAACTGATACACAGGAATCACAAATTTTTTTTTTTTTTTTTAACAATAACAATACCTGAACTGGATGGGTCACTGAGAAGGACTGAGAATCAAGGCTACGCATCTCCGGACCTGTGACATCAGCACTTAATTAATAATAACAAAGAAACAGGTATAAGCTATTTCAACAAATTCAGAGCACATATTCTATCAATTTATTAGATGTTGTTTGTTTATTGTAAATATACTATTGTTGGTAATTTACTAGAATGTGCACCTAATTATTCCTCATCTATTGTTCCTCATATGAGAAATCGGACTGGGTAACAATAACAAGAGAAATCATGAAAAATTAAAGTTAAGTTGTCTGAGATTGACCAGCATTCATTATGAATAGTTAAGTATCTGTGTGTGTGTGTAGGATTCAGTGTTGAAAAAAGTATTTTTTTTTTTTTAATGTTCTTTCTAAAAAGTTACAACACACAATTCAGGGGATTCAAGACTGTTTATCTCTGACACAAAGTGCTGGTGTGAAAAAAAACCCTGTATGGACAGCATCTGACTCATCAGTGAAACTACACACCAACACACTTCAACAAATTCAAACAGAAATGCAGAAATATGAGCGAATCTCGAGGGCGACTACGATACCACACAACTTTATATTCCTTTCTTATATTACAAATACAGTGTCATAAAATCATAAAATCAAGTACGATCACATGCTCACATTTATCACCGCTTCTTGCAGTTTCTGTAAACTTCTTAGTTCCCTGCTCTCTCCTCAGTACCTGCTATATACATAGCATCTACAAATATGTAGCACTGTCACATAAAAAACAGTTTCTCAATCTGTAAAAGTGTTTGTGTGCATGTGAAAGAGAGCTGGGATGAGGAGTGTAAATCAATGTGCTGCACACATCATAATTATATTACATTACATTATATTATATTGTCCAATATTTACACTAGTTTTTACTATTAGTCTCAGACTTTTGTCCCCCACTGTCAGTGTCTCTGTCTGTCTACCTAACATCTACGTATAAAAATGTATTTATATATTTATTATGATTACTTCAAAATCGTGTCATGTTTTAACACTTTCAACATACAAAAAACACAGACAATAAGGTACTACAAACTATTTTACTCACCGCATTCATTAAACTGATTGATTTTCTGCATCAGACACGGTCTCATAAAAATGATGCTCTCCTCCAGGACTTGAAGATTCTGAGCATCCAGAAAGCCTCCCTTCTCCAATTCCAGAAACAACTGTAGCACTGTCTGTAAATATAATTATAAAGCTAATATATGACTAAATTAATTATTACTTATAGTTTTTGTTATAAATTGGTACATTTAACTGAATACACGTAGTCCCCCGTTTAACGATGGCCCGACGATATTTCGAATTTACAATGCAAGTCTGATTTTTTTTATCCGTACTTTGAATTTTGGATTTTTTTTCTCTCTTACACTGTTCCATGCTAAATGAGCAACCTGGCAATGCCATTTGGGACTGTGGTGGCCTAGTGGGTAAGACACTGGACTATGGACCAGAAGGTCCAGGATTCAAATCCCACCTCTGCCAAGCTGCCACAGTTGGGTCCCTGAGCAAGGTCCTTAACCCAAAATTGCTTGGATTTTAAGACTGTATGAGTTGTAAGCCACTCTGAATAAGGACGTCTGATAAATGCTGTAAATGTAAATTAGGGAGACACGTGACAGGAGTGATGAATGCTGGGAAATGCAGTGAGTAAAAGCCATGGATAAGACGCTAATCATTTTTTGTTGTTTACTTTCAAGACATTATTCCAGAAAATACATGACACATTTGATGCTTTAGTACAAAACAGGCTTTATGTTAATAATTTGGCCCAATTCTAGGTTTATGTAAGCGTTTAAAGCATACTATGACACATACAGCTTATATTAAACTCCACGGTTTAAGATGAATTAATCTCACGATAGATTTCTCAGAACGTATTTCTATCATTAAGATATAAGAGTAATGGAGTTGTGAAATTCCAAGCTAATTTTTGCAGTTCGTTTCTGATTTGCACTCTCACCGTGTTCTGCTGCAGTTTGTTACGAGGTATGTATTTGTCCATCAAGAACCTAAAGTTCTTTATGTCATCCTCTGAGAGATTCTCGGCCAGTTCAAACAGCAGCAGTCTAACAGGGATCAATAAGAAACAGAATCAGGGAAAAGATAACAGCATTTCTAAAATACTACAATTAAATAATAAATCTCCCTTAACCAAAAGAGGCATAATCACATCTTGTGTGTTGCAAAATGTTGCAAATCTGACAGGTTACATCATCCAACATATACTGCTCCCAAAAATGAGGGAATATTTCAAAATGAAATGAAATATCCCCTAAAATCCGTGAGCAGTGTGCACTTCCTTTCTGTCCTTCTCTTCCTTCCATAGCCGACAGTGCTTCCCATATTTAAACACTCCTCTCTTTGTTGGGTTTTTCTTTCACATGTATGTTGGTCAGTTTGCCTCAGATAAAAACATGACTGTCAAAAGTTCTGGCTACATTTTCTTTGGCGTTGCTATACCGCTGGTTAAGCCACTATAACAAATCACAATTGGGAAACAAGTGGTTGAAGTGAAAGAATGCTGATGGTTAATAAATTGCACATACCTGTATTAGAACCAGACAGGAACTTCCTTACAGGAAACAATGTAATTAAGGATCCTATTACCTCAATATTCATTATCTAAATACATTTCTGTAAAATGTAAAAATGGTACATTTTGGGTAACAGGGTTCAACTTTATTTTGCCTACAATTTAAGCCTTTCTCAAACCTAAGAAAAGGTTTTGTCTGATAATTCTTTCGAACGTCACATAAGCATCACTGGCTATTCGTGACAGGAGTAAGATCGTGCTGATACTAGTCAGACACACCCACACTGAGGGCAACTGAGACTGTTATTCCCCCTTAACACCACTTTGGAATGAAGGAGTGAACCAGGCTGCGCTGGGAGGAACATGATAGCAGGAATTTGGGCAATACCATTTCTAAAGGTTTTAAATAAAGGTAAACCGCATGCATATAAACATCTCCAGACCTAAAACTCAACTGGTTACACAGAAACAGAAGAGCATTTCATATATAACCAGTACATCACAGTGCATTACCAACCTGTAGCGGGAAATCCAATTCACTGATGGTTGAGGATACGTCTCCAATCCCAGGTCTCTTAAAATCTTATTGCGCCTGATGATTTTTAGTAACTCAACAATCAGAGATAGATCGTCTGAAGAAAGCAGGCCCTCGTCCTCGAGCAGACTGAACAGACCTCTGGCTGTGGTCACATGACTGAGATCTTTCTGGATCAGGTCACTGCAGAGGAACACCAGTTCCAACACCTCGGGCTGGCTCAGAGAATCCTGCAGCCTTATCAGCAACTGCCGAAACTGCATTAACTGTTCAAAAGTCAAAATAAAAAAAGGCAATTCAACACTGCTCTGCATTTCCTGGTTGCTACATGACACATACGTGACCGAGTGTGCTACTGACCAAACAAAACTGCTAATTAAAACAGCTTCTGTCCACTTCTGATAATGCCATTTGGACATCCAGTGGAAGTTCATTCCACCTCCTGGTGACTTTCACTCTTAAATTATTACTCAAGGGGTCTAGACTTTTTGCAAAGATGCTTTGTGACAATATCGGTTTTTCAGGAGTGCAACATAAAGAAATAACTAGCTGAACCTGGACAAGAAGAACCGTAAAAATGCCTAAATGACTAATTTTATTTTTCTTTAAAATGTATAATTCCATAATAATAATAATAATAGGTTTAATTCATATAGCGCCTTTCTAACACCCAAGGCCGCTAATAACCCAACGTATATGCTGTACGGGACATTTATTTCACATTCCTGCCTCATTCGGTGCCGTGTCATGGGTGTCTGGGGCCTAACCGGCAGCACAGGGTACAAAGTGAGACCTGATCATGGATAAACCCCCAGTCTACCGCAGTGCAAGATGTATAAAGTCCAATTGTAATTCACGTTACATTCATTATATATACACTACTCACTAAAATGAGGGGAAATTACAAAATGAATATGAGCATGAGCAGTGTATTATACAATGTATTAATGAATATATTAATATTAAAAATGTAATATAATAATACTTCAGTGAATTAATTTACTTCATTATAGAGTTTGTTAAAATATAACACACAATTTTAAATATAGAATTGAATTATATAGAGCCTAAAATGATTATTAATGATTATAGTTATAGTCTGAAGGTAATGTAACTTTTGGAAGAAAATTATTTGTTTATAAATGATTATTCTGTTTCCCTGATTATTACATAGACGGGACGCCAATCCATCGTATGGCACGTACAAACAAGAACTACTGTTACTTACCAACTTTGTTCATTGAAAAATAAATTTGCAACCAAGTTTTTCGAAATGATCTACAACACAATGTATAGGTACTCAGCATGCAGAGCATAATACTGTAAAAAAACAAGTTCTTACTAAATTCCAGTCAACATTTGAAGAACTTATCCAGTGTGATCTGATCCGCTTTAGCGGGGGCTTAGTGGCTTCCTTTTTTTGTAGTAAATGGAAATGTTAGGCAAAGACCTGTAGGTGGCAGTAGAGGGTGAATTTTTCGGGTAATGATGCCAGAGATGAAGAGTTTCTTGGGATTTTACATACGGAAATTACATAATGTACACGTTTTTGGTGCAATTAAGCAGAATTTTGGTCCAAATAAGCGGAATAACATTACACTTATATAACAGGATTTGATTCCGTACTTTAGGATTTGGTCCGAATAAGCAGCTGGTCCCATTAATCGGTGGTCCAATTAACCGGAATCTACTGCATATATATATACACACACTTTAGAAGATTACATGTGTATTCAAAACAGGTTTAAGTTTTATTAACCCTTGTGTTGTACAAAGAGCAAAATGATTCAACACTGTTTACCATCAGAGAAAATCTATATGATCTTTCTTCAACTTGAAAATGGATCACTTTTCGTAAAATGACAACATTAGAAAAGTGAAACATTACCTTTTTACATCTTTACATGAAGGCTGTGCATCACCAGGCGTCTCATACACACACCCGCAAAGAGTAAGTGAGATTGTGTGCTTTTGAATTCATTTTGTATTTACTTTGTATGCAATATAAACACAAATGAAGTCAAAAGTAACATTACTTGGAAGCACTGTTACTACTGAGAAATGCAGTCAGTGGCAGTTTTCACTGTGCTGAGCCATATGCAGTCGTTTAAATGTGAGAAGACTGGTATATTTGTAGTTGAAAATACATTTCAAGGGTACTGCACAGACAGATCATTTTTTACACTTAGTGCAAGAGTACAATACAGAATATAAGGTTTAAAAATCCCCATTGCGAGGCTGCAGTTTGAGAAGTATATTTAAAACAAACCAAAATATCTCCGCGGCTCTTCAAATGGCTTATGTCACACCTTCCTCGGCCCAAGGATCTCAGAGCATCAGAGCATCTGGAGCTCAGCATCAAATTAGCACTTGTAGCTGTAGCAAATGTCGACTGATCAGACTCGCATTCAAGCCGGCATGTTTATTATTTACTCTGCGACATTACACCAGTCTGAGGCAGGCAAAGTCACGCCATGCCATCCTTGTTCTATACTTCATCCTACTCACAACTATTCAGTTTTTGAGAACTCTCACCCTTGTTTTGTCACTTCTCATGTTTCATGGTGAGTTTGTGTTTGGATTTGTTTCTGCTTTCTGTTCTGGTTGTTTCTGCTTTCTGAGTTCATAAAAGCAGACCATTTTATCGCAAATAATTTACGTAATATCATTTTTTACTAAGCTCTTCACATTTTCCAATTTCCAAATGATAGTAATCCTTCTATTAAGACTCATTTCTCATGAGAGATTAGGTTTTCATTATGTTTTTTTTAGTATGCGGTCCAAAGGGCTCACAGAAAAGTTCATTTGTAGCCAGTTTTCAATTTCAGATCATTTTATACATGCTTGAAGCTTTTCATCAGTATTCTAAACTAGATTCAGTTATTAATGCAATGTATATTTTTTATGAAGAAAGAGAGTGATGCTCTTAGCATCTGCCCTCAGGCTGTGTGCCAAGGAAGAGAAAAGGGTAATAACACACCCACATGCACAGTTCAGTCCCTCATTAGCCTCTGCTTTCATCAGCAGATCACACAGGATGAAGCCTTTACACTGAGAAACTCAAACTGTGACGCTTCCCACAAGGTCATTCTGCACAAGTTTTTATTCACACAAGGTCACTATATTTTCACACACGTTAACTCATACACACACAGCTCTGTCAGCTACGTAGTGAAATGTTCAACCTGATACAGAACATCAACCCAAATATAGTTTGTCTCACTTCAGACAGTTATGTGATGAAGATTGGGATTTTATGGGAAAATAAAATAATTTCAAAAACTGACTAGACACCAAAGATGTTCAGGCGTCTGCTTAGCACTCAGGGCATGCATGCCATAAGATAGAAAGACTCGATGACAGACAGAGATAAAGGGAGATGAATTTGTGTTAATTTGTCGTGCTTGTGATGCAGAATGTGAGCAGCTTCTCACCGTATCGGCTGGTGGTCCGTGGGAAGCTGGCTGATGTCGGAATGTTATAGGAAGACATCTGCTTAGGTACCAAAGCCACCACACACCGATCAGAAACCTACACACGCAAATCAACACTTGATATGGTGATTCAGAAAACTATTTTCTGTACTAACAGGCTGTTATTGGCTGTTACTCCATTCACTCGACTCAGCAGTAATCCATACAGTTTCAATGTGTACATCCATATAAATAATTCATTTCTTCACTCAGTCATCTAACTGAGAAAATTTGTTTTATTATTGCATTATCTGTCCATGAACTGGCTATGCATCTTTGGGAATTTAAAAACAATAACTAGTTAAAGTTTTCAAGAACTTGATAACACTTGTACATCTTGAATACAGATTTGTAAGAGAGAGGCACGGTGTAATCTCTCCCTTCCCGGTGGTCCTGTTAGCATTTTCACTGCTGACCTGATAGTGCACGAGTGTGTTGAGTCTCTTCCAGTCGTTTTCAAGTTTAGTGGTGATGTCCTCATCCTGTAGAACCACCCGTGCTGTACGGCCCTGCCGCCATTCTGCAACGCACACACACATGCACACACAAAAACACTCTCAGTGAAATCTGTTAGTAGTGTAACCTGTAATCCTCACCAAAATAAATCCATGTAATAACACAGAAGCTTAGTAACTCTGATCTTCACTAGTGTCAGACATCAGTGGAGGTTAAAACATCCACTTATACTGCATATTTTAGAGCTTAGATCTAACCCCCTAACACACACACACACACAGGCAACTGTACATGCATGCAAAATTTATCTCTGTCCTATAACAATCACTTTCACTCTCAATAATTGAAGCAGGTTTGCCCTTCATGCTCATCAATAATCCATCATGTTTCAGCCACCCCATTATGAAACAGCTCCTACACGCAAGTCATGATCTGGATCTCAAAATGTTCCTGCACTTAGTCTGCACTGCCTGTCAAAAGTTTCTAGTCCCCAGGAGACTGTATTAATGCCACAGAGGAAAGTACAACCCTGAAGAGTAGCAGTTATATATAGAACACAAGCTCTAAAGCCAAGGCTGTACAAGTGTAATGGTCCTGTTTTAGAGTACACAAAGATCCATCCACACCCAATGGAGTCAATCAACCAAGACATATACAACTAATTTGTGTAGCACTTTTAGCAACATGGCACTTGGATGGCACAGGTGCAGTTCGAGCCCCATACAGGCCTCTCAACTGGGTCAGAGCTTGCTCTGTCTCTCTCTCTCTCTCTCAATCCTGATAATGAACAAATCTGCCTTACTAGTCTGAGTTTGGCTTTAATTATCTGTTCAAATTAATTATGGCATCTAACAATCTGTCCATCCATCTGAAATATAGTAAACACATACATACACACAGACCATGACACACGTTTGTCCCAATATCCTGGTTAGGTCTTAAAATTGACATAAGGACTACTGGAACCTTTTGGTTTTTAAAAAGAAAGTTGGAGTTTCATCGGAACCACTGACATATAAACATATATATAACCCCAACACCCCCTCTCCCCACCACACACACACAGACAAGATAGTTCCATACCAAGGTCCATGTCCCCTGCGCGTGGCCTCTGAGAGTATGAGATGTTCTTATATACAGCATCAAGGATTTTCTCCTTCACCTGTGTGATGGTATCACAGTTCAAGACCTTCACCAGAACCTCAGAAGTGTTCTCGTGGTCATCATCTACACAGCGCAGAGTCTGAGAGCAGGGGTGCGAATGGAAAGGGAGATTGAAAGATAAGCTTGTGTTTATCAGTAACATCCCGGTCACTCAGACGTAGCATTAACACAGTAATTCATCAAGCTTGTCCTGTTACTCTACTAATCAAGATTACAGCAAAAATCTTTTAATTTTATTAATGGTGCGGTTTGATCTTAGTATTGATATTGGTTTCCCTTACTAATTTACTTTTGATTCTTTTAAAATAAATCCAATTTAATGACAGTAACTTAAATTCAATATTACTATATAAATTCAATATTTCTTGTATAAGACGCACTGACATGACTTTTTTGTGTATAGTAGTGAACACTTTACTGTTTTGAGGACTACTTCTATAAAATAATCATTTCTAGTGTGCGCTTACCAATGTTTTATATTCTATCTGCTGGCGGATGAGTTTGTCCTCACTGAGTGAGTAGCGGGCCTCTCCAGTTACAGCATCGATCGGTCCTTTTTCCATCTGCTGCTTTATTGCACAGTACAGCATGAAGAGGGGCTCACCCACACACTCCTAGCACATACACACAAACACATACAGACCTAATCATACAGCTGAATCTTCTTCCTGTAAGAAAAATACTGTATGACCTGCATACACAGGCTTCACCTTTAGAACTCAGAACAGGCAGAAAAGAAAGGGCAGAACGGGAACAAAACTGAGTGCACTGACACACAAATCATGGAAAACGCACACAACAACAACATCAACTTTGCTTATTACAAATTTTTGGTCAAAATATTGGTCGATTTCAGTTAATAGGACCACCGGTTAAAGGGACCAGCCGCTTATTCGGAACAAATCCTATTAATTACGTGTAATGTTATTCACTTATTTGGACCACAATTCCGCTTAATCGGACCAAAGAACATGTACTTTGTCTAAGATTTCCATTTACTACAAAAAAAGCCACAAGTCGCCACTTAGCCACCGCAAAAGCGCGTCAGATCACACTGGATAAGTTCTTCAAATGTTGACTGGAATTTAGTAAGAACTTGTTTTTTACAGT
>JAVSBV010029369.1:0-11724 GCA_033117975.1 Parotocinclus spilosoma | reverse complement strand
AGGATAGTGTCTTTATTAGTGGGCAAACAAAGAAAATCAGCAAGGGATCAAATACTTCTTGGACTCACTGTATATGGTAACTCCAAAACACAGACAGTCCCAATTTTAAGACTGTTTACTGTTTATATATTAAACATGCAATTACTTATTCAGGTGTATCAGTTATAATAAAAAAAAAAGATATTTATGCAAATAATCCTTCAAATGACCTCTGAATTTTCTTGGGTCTCTTGTATCTGGGACATGGTCTCTTATTTAGATTCAGTTCTCTCAGATGGTTTTCCTCCAAGCACATTATGCACTTACCAAACACTTACAATGAACATCAATGTAACAAAATAGTCCTAAACTATTTGAATTTAGACAGTATGAAAGTATGTGAAGTTGAACTGTATAAATATTTAGATTTGTGTGAAAATGTTATCAAAAGATTAGGATACCAGGAAATGTTAGGAGCGTTATTGGGATATATGATATTTGGAACAGATCCCCAGACACACTGCAAGGACACTCGAAAGTAAAACTACAGGACAGTTTAGAACAGATGGGGAAGCAAAAATATCCTTTGTATAATCCACATTGTGTCAGCACAACATACCCTGGTGTCACCTTAACAGAATAAACTTACATTTATGCAAGTCCATAAAATTATTTAAAATAATTCATTCACTTTCTTATCCAGTCTAATCTTAAACAGACTAAGAGAGGCTGCCCTCAAAGAATCACACACCATCGGCAATTTTAGCGTTATCAATTAACCTAAATCATAGCTTTGGTCTGTGGAAGGAAGAACACCAGAAAGAAAAACTGAGACTGCTTTACCTGGGAGGGAACCAAGGACCTTATCACTGTGAGCCGATAATGCTATCCACGCTATGTAAATTTCATAGACATATACTGACATTAGAATGGGTTATACTAAAATAAATTCCATAGACAAGTAGTTAGGAAAAAGATCATGTTTAGTGCCAAATGCTGACTGAATTGCTGTAAAGCAAACCAACACTGGACCATGAGAAGTAAAAATAATCTCATGTTCATGCATGGCAGTTTGATGGTTGAATCTGGAATAGGTGGATTACATAATTTTACTTGCCTAATGGAATGGACAGCCAGCTGATATGTTGGGAAAATTGTGATGGATTGAACTGGTTCTCTGGAGCAGGTAACTATGTGCTTCCAACTCTGTAGATGTTTGGGAAAGAATCTTATCAGAAGCCATTGCCCCCAATTGCAAAGAAAGATCAGATCTTGACTGCTTAGGCCAATGTGGCTACATACAGTGGTCAATTTTGTGAATGGGACAAAACTATACTTGGTCATTTATTTACTGAACAATACTATCCAATATACTTTGTAACATATATGTGAGTGGCAAAGTATGTGAACTTCTAGATTGAGCAGTTAATTTGAAGGTGAAATTAGATTAAGTTGTTTTCAGCTTTGTTGTCAATTGGATTAGAGTCAGATGTGAATGGACACCCTATTGTATTTAAAGAAAAGTATTCTATCAAAGTCTGGTCTTCACGACACTTGTTTGTGGAAGTGTATCATGGCATAAACAAAGGATATTCCCGAGAACCTCAGAGAAAAAAGAGCTGTTGATGATCAAACAGATGGATGTTTTTTTAAATCAGAATACATAACATTTTCAAATCATATAAGACTATAACTAGACATTTAAAATGACAAAAATGAGGTAAAGTTGAGAAATGAGCTAAACATGGAGGAAACATTTTCAGGTCATCTCTATAGCTATGAACAAAATTAGTGGCTACACTTCTTGACACTGGGTAAGCTTAAAAACAAATATTTATAAAGAAACTGAGTATGGAATAGATTTTAGCTTAGATTTATTTAAATGTGGATAAACTTACAGCCAATGTTTAATAGAAAAAAAAATATCATTCCACTCAGCATAAATGGCTTCAAACAGTCGATGAGTAGTTGGAGTACATTGGTTGGCTAGCTTTTGTTGTGAGACCAAATATTTTCTATTGGGTATAAATCTGACTAGTCCAAAATGTAAGTATAATGAAGCCAAAATGTGAGCACTTTGTTTTGTGGGCAGGAACATTTTTCAGTTAAACGAAGATGTATGATTATTTTTCAGTTGTGGGAAAGAAATCTTTCTGTAATTTTCCCATATACTACAAAGCAGTAATTGACTTTTCATAGTGAAGCGGCTCATCATGCCCAACACCTGGATACCTTTTGTTTCATTCCTAAGAATGGTAAATTTGTAGTTACTCCTCACCAGGTCTTCTGGATCATAACCATAAAGCTCAAATCATGATAGATCAATCCACACAACTCCGAACCCCTCTGAAGCAAACATTCCATATTCTACCAAAATGTGAGCGTGTGTGTGTTTAGACTTTAGCTTTTTGACTATTTAACACATGGCACAGGCAATTGTTTTTCTTGAAAAAGTTTGCGTCTGAGGGCTTTTTGGTTGGTAGTTTTTTTTGTTCTGTCGGTGGTCACAACACACTGTGATAACAACAAAACCCTTTACACATAACCAATATACTGAAATAGTCCATAAGACCAAATTGGATTTTATGCGGCAGCATGTTGCACTGTTGGTCAGGACTAGATCAAATTGCTTTCTTCGATGTAGTTCATGCAATATAGCACAGGTCTCCAGGGACTGCAACGGTGCGTCGCAATTCAAAACACTTCTATGAGAAAACATCTTGGAACTGGGTCAAGCTGTACTTATGCTACAAATGCATGATCTAGTCATGAAATGTGCATACCATTATGAGTTTCCTGTTGTTTTTAATAAGCTCTATAAGTTTCCTCTGTTTATGCTGAAGGAATGTCTTGTCAGACAATAATAAGGGTTTAAGGCAGCAGCAGCATATTAGGACCCTGCCAGTGTGCCCCTGCCATGCAAATCTGTTAATTAGCATGTGAAATGCTGCCAGATCTACCAGGGAAATAAGACAAATCAGCAGGGAGGTGTTTATGAGAAACTCAGCATGCCTTCCCGTCCTCAAAATTACAACAGCTGAGTGTCACAAAAGACTTACATCGAGGCAGGTGTACTGCTAGAGTTAAAAAAGAACATTATTACTTTTATTGTAGTTTTTTTAGCTTCACTAAAGAGAAAAGGTAAGACAAGTAGTTTGAAGTTTAAAGTACGAAGTTTGAAGAAGAAAAACAGAATTAATGAAAGACCTGGCAGCAAAAAATGCCAAGCAACATTGTAACTCAAACTGATAAGATCCATTACAAGTGGGTAATGTCAGCATACCACCAAGAAGGACGAACCAACAGGGTTAACTGTGGACGCAAGAGGAAGCTGTCTAAAAGGGATGTTCGGGTGCTAACCCGGATTGTATCCAAAACCACGGCTGCTCAAATCATGGCAGAATTAAATGTGCACCTCAACTCTCCTGTTTCTACCAAAACTGTCCGTCGGGATCCACAGGGTCTAAAACCAGGTGTTTCAGTTTAATTGTCTAACCCCTATATATATATATATATATATATATATATATATATATATATAGTTGCAGAATTAAGATTAACATTTCAGTTTCTTAAATGCAAATTCTGCTATATAGCGACTTCACAGCCTTTTTGCATTGAACAGTCAAAGCCTCAGCTTGTTGGGAATTTGACCAAGGCCTGTAACCCATCATTCCTTGGACTGTACATTGTAATAATGAATCAGTTGTAAGTCTGACTTAACTCTAAATGTAAATTTAAGGAATAGTGATTAGAGGACCATTTCTTGCACAGACTATAAACACGGCTAACTAACAGAGTTTTAAAATGTCATACGTGGTAATGGGCAGCATGGTGACGAAGTGGTTAGCTCTGTCACCTCACAGCCCCAGAGATTCCCAGTTGTTTCTTGGCCCATTCGCCGCCATTTCCAAGGTTACTTGTTTTTCCAATGTCTGCGTGGGTTTCCTCTGCATACAGTATTCCAGTTTCCAATCACATTCCAAAAACCTTTGCTAGGTAAACTTGTGTATCTAATGTGTCCCAGTGTAAATGAGCGTGTATGGTGCATATACCCGGCAATGAAATGGCACTCTGTCTATACTTGATTCCAGCCTTACACCATGTGCTGTCAGTCCCTGCTCCTTGTGATTCTGAGTTTAATTGATTGAGTATGTAAATTCATGTTAATTTTGACTATAATTACTTAGATTTGCATCCAAAGAGTGTCCTTGTATTGAGCGTTATGTATAGTGTACAAAAAAAATCAACCCCTGAAATAACATCATAATTTTGTGAGGAGTGTATTACACTAGATTCCAGCCTAAAGCAGCATTGGCATATCACTGAGTTTGAATAAATGTACTCTGCAGCTTTGATATTACTAGCGTCACAGGGTCTCAAGATATTATTTCTATATATAATAAAGGTGTACCAATACTTTGCTCATGATTCAACTCAACTTACAATACTTAGTTCACGATTCACTACTTTTCTAATTTCTGAAGTGTAAGCACTGCAAAGCTAAATTACAACAGGATTTAAAATGTTTATGGGATCATGATGTATGTAACCAAGTACCGTTGATGTATGATACCAAGTACCACCACCCAGTCCTGGTGGTGCCATCCATCTGGGTCTGAAGGAGCCGAGGCCAGTCCAGGAAAAGCAAAGTTAAAATATCATTTGAAAAGATCAATGTTAATATAATACACCACTATGAAGCTGTATAAATGTTTAGATAATAAAAAGAAATGCAAACAACATTAATATTATTTACTCCATATAAGAATATCATATAAATCTTTTATACGTTAAAAGCTGCAAGCTTTTAGAACCACGGACTGAGATGGAACAAAGTTCACTGCTCAGAGTAAAGTGGGGCACATACAGTGTCCTCAATATTTTCAGGTTAAGCTTGAGTTTGATCAAATTGTTGCAGCTGTAACACTGTACAAGCTTTTGCTTTACATATCCAGTAATATTTATTATCACTTATGTTAAACTTGACAAATAACATAACAGCAACCACAGCAGCTCTGGAAACACATTTACCAAAAAAAGATATTATTTAATTAATCGTAACTACAAAAAATAACTAAACAACCATCAACTATACAGTAACTTGTGTTACTTATTCAACAATATACAAAGAATACCATATGATTTATACAATCACACATACAGTTTTAAAGTACAAATTAGTTGTACTACAAAAGCTGGATATAATGGTTAGTGAGATAATTTTGAGAAAACTTAAACAGCAGATAAATGCAGCCAGATCATTAAATCAGAGTTAAATCAAATTGGCTTATATATCTAGCTTAGCAGTACAGTATTTCATTGACACCATTGGTCTTGTTAAATCTTAAAACTACCGTAATGAATTTTAAAGAACACTTTGGGAAATCTGTCACCACCTCCTGATAGCAACTGCTAAAATGGGTCTGTAAGGAAAAAAGCTATAGTGACTATCTGGGGCTGGTATAAACAATTTTCAAACAGTGCAGCTGATCAAAAAGACTCTGTGTAAGGGATTTATCTAAGAAAAAGTTTGTACAATTTTATGGCCAAAAGTCAACCTAAGGCCGGCCAAGTGGTCCCTGGCAAATCTGGCAAACCATTTCTAAATTGACTTTAATGGAAGTCACTGAGATAACAAAGATCTCTAATTAGAAGGGGTTTCTAAATACATTTGGTGAAATACTATACGCATATGTGCACAGAGGGATAAACATAGTAGAACAAGCAGTGCAACTTTTTGGTGCATGAGATAAGCCTGGGATCTGGGCAGTGTGTAGGTTGCTTGGTGGATCTTTTGATTGTATTTTACTACCTGGAACTAGACCAAAAGCAACACTGTAATGGACGTCATTTGCATGGTTGAAGCTGTGGGTCGAACTTTGTGATTCAATGAAAAAGTGGCACATCAAAATAATACAAGCAGAGCAGGTGTTTTTACATTTCCTCCAGAATCAGTTGTGTAAATGCTTGCATGGTACAAAACCTCCAATTTGCGTTTGCGTGTGTGTGTGTGTGTGTGTGTGTGTGTGTATATACACGAGTGTGTGTTGGTGTGATTGCCAGTGAATGAATGTTTGCCTATATAATAATGTAATAAATTAATCTGGTATCATTCAGTCATCTTTTCTCTACCTTTATTAATTCTGGGTGAAAGCAGCACAAAGTTTAGCCACTAATCACAGAGAAATGCTGCAGTGATTCTGTTGCACTCTCACACTCCATAAAGCTGAACCTCTGCTCTTATCTCACACACTGTGCACTTTTCTATTGTACAAGGTGCAGCACATTCTGAGACGGGGCCATTAGGCATTAGCTTAAACCATGGCAACGAGCACGCTATGGCTAGTGGCTTTAAATCAGCAAAAGTGCGTCGATCACAGATACGGGCCATTTTAAACCGTAACACAACCTGGACTCGAGCAGTCGTTTATGTTAAATCCTGCGGTGTGACGGAAGCGTGT
Source organism: Parotocinclus spilosoma (assembly GCA_033117975.1). Taxonomy (NCBI): domain Eukaryota; kingdom Metazoa; phylum Chordata; class Actinopteri; order Siluriformes; family Loricariidae; genus Parotocinclus; species Parotocinclus spilosoma. The sequence continues at coordinate 5,281 of JAVSBV010029369.1, read as the reverse complement.
GGCTCAGACTGGGCTGCGGTTCGAAATCAGATTTCATGCTTTAATTAACTCTTAAAGAAATCTTTCGCTCTGCTTTTGTGTTACTTTTGTGAACGGGGAAATATGTGTTAAATTAAAGGGATCAGAGGTCAGGGCAGTCCCAGAATGCACACCCATCGTGTCTGGGTGACCCTGCGAGCGGGGGATGGACACAGTGGCTCGTCCCTGGAGGTACTGAGCATGTGCAGACTCATTAGTTATTTTATCAGGAGCGGTTGCAGCAGTGGGACAGGGATTCAGGGTGTTCACTGAACGCCTTTTCTGTCCTTAGCAGTGTTTTTAAGCAGATTCACCATGGTACTGATGAAGTAGCAGCAAAACCAGGGCTGTTCTGAATCATTTCAAGTTTTTTCTTGCCGATAAAATGAGAAAAATGAGTCTATGAAGACTCTTTTGCTTGTAAATATCAGGCAAAGCCATTGATTTGGTTTTTCCAAAAGTATGTTCAGTATTGATTTAACAAGTATCGGTTAAAAGGGGCATGTAAAGAAGAGCCTTTACCTGAAACCGTTGTAAACATATCTCAAATCTGGGAAATAACCAGTACAGTAAACATAATTATCAACCTAGACTTCTCCGGATAACAAGCTGTTACTGAATAAAAAAGGCAAGCTGTGCTGCGGTTCTCCGATTAAAACTTTGGACAAGTTACTCACAGAATCGTCCGGAAATGGTAAAGCAGGGCTGTTGGTTTATTTTTTTCTTCTGCCTAGTTGTTTGCATGCAAGATCTACGCCAGGAGGTCATCATAATGAACATGCCACACATAATTAACAAGAACCACATTCTGTGCTTGCAGGTAAGGCTTAATGCCCTGGGAACTGCCACCCAGACAGCAATTGCCGTGGGTATTTCACTCCTAGCACTGACTGCCCTGCTGCTGCTGTGCATGATTTACAGCCGCCATCAGCAGAGGCAGAAAGAGGATGCCAGCTACGGCAAGGAGGAGAGCATCCTTTATGTCAACGATTACTCAGACGGGCCCACTACATTCGCACAGCTTGAGGAATACCGGGATGAGCGCGGCCATGAGATGTACGTGCTAAACCCAACCAAGCCTGTACTGCCTCCACCACCCGTACCTGGTCAACAGCAGGCAAGGGAAATCCTCCAGGGTCAAAGCACTATGATCACGGGAATTGGACCTCGAAGGGCCCCGGCAGAAGGCACTGAGGGTTCACCAACTGACCCGGAAGGACTGTTTATCAACCAGAGTCTGCTTTTTGACACACAGATTGCCTATGAAATCCACTGCTGAGTAAAGAAGAATTAACAGAAAACAGGTTACAGAAAGTAGTGTTGCTCAACAGTCGAACCCAATGTTCCTCTCAATTTGGTCGTTGCCAATTTTCTCTGTCTCTTTTGCAACCTGCCACTCATCCAATTATTGGGCAGTGAAAAAGGCATAGAAGATGGCACTAACTGCTCAATTCTGTATCTACACAAGCTAACTGAAATGTTTGTCTCGAGTCACCCAGACAGACATAGGGCAATACAGGAATGCCATCACCCAGAGAGTAGGACAATGATACCTTTTGACTCTAAGCCACAGATGGCTGTGGTATCTCTGGGATTTAAAATTGCACACTCTCTTCATAATTACTTTTTCTTCAGTCTTTTCTCAGCTCTACCTTTTCTAAAACTATCAATAGATTAAAAGACAAATCCTGAATGTTGCTTCAAAAGGATAAAACTGGTAGCTCATTTTGCACAGGACAAGAAGAGTTTTCTCTAACTGTCATAAGGCATTCGAATTTTCGACTTAAAAAATGCCATGGACCTGAATGCTTCCAGCGTTCATATGTAACTATCAAAAACAGCAAGAGTATTGGACACAATCTTGTTGGGGATTTTTTCTGAAAATGGAAAGTAGGGGGGAAAACCTTGAGTAGGCTTTATTTACTTGAACACACACTCGCCTGCTTTATACATGGCAACAATGGAGAAGGCTATTTTTCTGAATACGTAACTCTGTATCATTGTCTATTCCGGCTTCTGTTGGCCAGTGTGACCAGAATTGTCTGTCCTCAATGCGTATTCATGTGATACATTTATATTCAGAGAATTGTCCTTTTTCATTTATACATACAGATAGATTTATGCTTATTTACATGAGTAAGAATGGCAAAGAGACAGCTATTTAAAGACAAAAGGAAGTTGTGTCTTTGTTTGTAAAATCAACGAAACAATTAAAAATTAATGTATTCACTCTGCCTCATCTCTATTTAAATAACACTGTGAAGCTAAAGCTGTAGGCGCCAGATTTTCTCATCAGTTAGAAGTCAGTAGTGCATTGTATGTCAGCAGATAGCATTTTGTTTGGCATTATGATATTGTTCTCCTGAGTGACAGCTCATTTTTGCATTTTTTAATCCTCAGCAGATTTGTACAGAAAATGGCTAGTAATTAATTCAGGGTATATAAATACTCATCACAGTCGAAGACATCTTATGGTGTTAAGCTTCTGCTTAGTACCATAATTTGTTAACTTACTATCGTATGTATTTTTGTTTAGTGTCAAATGTTCAATAAATGTGATGTTTCCGTTCTGTCTAGACAAAGGCTGCTTTTTGATCTGGCTTGTCCTCAAGCTGTTTGCAAAATCTGTATGTATTTGAGGTCGGGGTGTTAAGGTATCACAAAGGTCCCCAATATAAAACTGGCATAAAAATTAGGAAAAATAGCTTCAACAGCAACTTTCTATAAAGTGGCATGTCATTTAGAGTCAAGTACAGTTCTTATATGACTTAACTGCTATCCATCTACTAATATCAGACAAAGACACAGGTAACTACACAAATACTGAGAATATAGACTGGTACACCTGGTCAGAGGTGCATCTGATCTTTTGTCCAATATTAAATAAAAAATATTCTCAATTTAACATCACCGAAGGAAATATTAACAAATATTATATACTGTCCATTACCAACCAGAGGACAAAAGGATTATTGGTAAAATGCCAACAAAAAAAGAATAAAGCAGTAGCTATTAGCCAAAATAGGCTTTTAAATCGAATTTTGTTAGCATACAAAAGCGTCTGAATAAATCAAATTACATTTGTTATGAGAAAACCTTTTTCTAGATCTATTTAACTTATTTTTTTAGAACTAAAAACAGAAACAGGCTGAATAATCATAATATTCCAACAATCATATAATGAGATTTTAGACCTATTGGCTGTATTTTGGGATCTTATTACTTGCATATTTTAAAATAACTTAATGATGATTGCCATGAAACTGTACGTAAGGCCAGACTTTTTTCTTGCTTGTTTCACGGATCTGCCGACGATCATATTTGAAGAATAGAAAAAAAATATATATTTTTTGGTATTTCTCGGATCCGCCGCAGCACCAATGGTTGAAATAAAAAAATAATAATCATATTTTTTTTTGCCTTTTTCACCGTCCAGTGGAGGGCCTACGGTTTTCTTTTGTTCATTAATTTTTTTCCCAGATTCACTTTAATTTTATTGTAGGTTAAATACATTTTATTTTTAAATAAAAAGGTTTTTCATTTCTTCCTCCTTCCTTGTATTGATTTCACATAGTCCTCGAGAAATTGAAAAGTGCTGAAAAATAAAGATTGATTTGTGTTTTTTTCCTCCCTCCACAGTAGATTCTTAAGTAGGGACATCCGAGGAACAAGCAATTAAAGTCTGGCCTAATGTTGTCAGAGACATGCAAATTAAATTAAATTTAAAATTAAATTAAATGCTTGGTAAAGTTGAATTGTAAAAAAACGATAGCAGAACTCAGTGCTCATGTTTATTAGTGAAAGTAAAAGAATTTCCAAAATGTGAAGAGAAATCACAGGACAGGGATTATACAGCTGTTTAACCATGAGAAAACCTGTTTTTATGGAGGTTAATGCAGAAAAAGGATTCAGTTTGCTCAGGTGCATAAAAACTGCACTCTGAAGCAATGTGGTCTGATGAGGCCAGGTTTACTCTATACTGGGCAGTGAGTGTTTTAGGGCATTAACAAAAGCGCAATGCCCCCAAACAAGGTGTAGCAGCAGTATTATGATTTGGGGTTGCTTCAGTTGGTTCGTTCTACGCTCAGGGAAGTTATGTGCTAATGAAATTAAGTCAGCTGAGCAGGTGAAGGTATTGACAAACCATTCATTGGATTTCCAAAAATCAGTGGAAGATTTTGTCTTTGCTGATATCATAGACATATTCTTGGAGAACAATGGCAAAAAATGTGTCATGTGCTGGAGAGGACTATAAGACCTGTTTTAATGTGGACGACATAGATGAAGATCGATGCAACTCTTGAGGGAATTACATGTTTCAACGTTGCATAGGATTATTAAAACAATGTCCTGTTGATCATGCACCCTAATCAAAGCGCTATGGGGACCAACCATATTGGTGCGCAATTTATTTTTCTTAGTTTTTGTCCGGGCAGTTTGATGTTTTTCTTCGGAAAATGGTTTGATGCTTTGAGGTTGCTATATATAAAGACAATGTATGTTGTTTACACAATGTTTACATGTATTATTATTATTACAGTACAATGAGGAACCTAAAAGCTGTGAAAAGTAAGCTAGGCTAATTAGCGCTGTCCTAACATAACCTCACATACAAAGGTATAGCATACTTTTGTCATGCTTGGCTGCTCTTAACTACTTAACTGAGTATATAAGATGCAAATCCTGACTGAAATCATATTGTTAGCCATTAAATTGCTGACTGCAGTCTGGGGCTTTTTAGTTAGCAACCTTGCTATTTATCTCTAGAGCTCTTAGCAGTGTCTTAGTAATGCATACATAAAATTACACAATCAATACATGGTTTAAGATTTTAGATGCTGCAAGGTAATACAGTACTTCATTCTGTTACAAGGTTTGTTAAAAAATTTAACTATTAATATGGTTTGGGAATAGGGCACTATAGCATACAGAACATATTCAAACTTTTAGTTTTGGGTTTAACCAAAGGAACACTACAAGTAGATCTAAATATAGTAATAAACACTTTCAGCTCTGACCCCTGAAAAAGCAATGCAGAACAATAGGGGCTACTAATATACATACAGCTATATTGCCACCAATAAACATAATGCAAAATAGCTGGTGTGATTCATATGCTTGCTTGTTTATTTGGTTTTGGGGCATCGCCAGCATAAGTGGCCATTTCAGCGACACGCAAGGTTATCTCAAGACTAGTCATATATACACTGCTCACAAACATGAGGGGCTATTTCATATACATGTGTGAATATACCCTTACTTT
>JAVSBV010029358.1:0-7500 GCA_033117975.1 Parotocinclus spilosoma | reverse complement strand
TCAGAATCGTCAATTCCATTGTCAGTTATGACAGTTTTGAACTTTGTGTTGCTATCTTTCGAACCAAGAGAAAATCTGTAGAAGATCTGTAAATCTGATTCCATTCTGGTCTTCTTTGATATGCCACATGACCACCTTCCCATTGGAAAAACTTGCCCATGATCCAGTATGGTGGCTTTCAAGATGGTGACCATGTTCTGGGCATAGCCTAAAAGACAGCCCCCTTACCCATTACTTGCTGGGGTATTTAAATAAATAAGGGATTCTTAAATTGTCCTCTTAAATGGGTCCCATTTTGAGTCTTGGTCCACACAGCCTCTCTCCTCATCACATTTATGTTTTTTTTCCTTGCCACTGTTGGCCTGGGTTTAGCTGGGATTGTGAGCCTAGATAATTTACAGTTCTCCATTCTAAAAATGGAAAAAATAAAAAAGCTCGGCACTGCATGTGATAATCTGAAACCTAATCTGAGGCTAATAGTTATTGTACTGACAGTCCAGTTGGCAGTCCAGTTTGGGGAGCTTCTGTGGTTACCTCTTACCTCTTCTTTGGTTGGTTGTTGTCACACTTCTAGCTCAAACAGCTCCCTGGTGCTGAAATAAAGTATTGTGCAAAATTTTTGCAAAAACTGTGCAACATTAGATTAGATACACTGTTGTTTTAGCAACATGTCAAAATGACCATATATAATTATTTCGTAGTCTATTTATTAGAATACAGTATTAAATTAAACTACAGAAAGCGCAATTTCTATAGGTTACAGTGGCAAGGGAACTCCCCTTAGACTCGAATAACAGAAGCATGAAGAAGTAGCTTGAGCAGTTATCGTCTTTTTAAAGGCCTGTTTGGTGTTATATGGTGACAAAATAAAAATTCCTGGGTCCATTTATCAACAATCTGCCATATATGCTTATTACAACATTGTTAATACAACCATCTTGTATGGTCTAAGCCTTACATTTATGGCATTTAGCAGAGCGACTTACAATTAATACAGTCTTACAATTCAAGCAATTGTGGGTTAAGGGCCTGGCTCAGGGACCCAACTGTGGCAGAGGTGGGATTTGAACCCAGGACCTTCTGGCCCATAGTCCAGTACCTCAACCACTAGGCTACCACAGTCCCAGACCTTTGCACTGTACTGTAATTCAGACTTGGCTAGCTGGCCTGTTAAATCTAATGGATATGCACTCCAGTGTACCATGTCGTCTCAAAAACAAGTACTAGACACCATGCTCTAACATCGTAGAGTGTAGGTTTCCATGGGTCTATGATACACATGTAAATGATTACTACACACTGCACCGCAATTTAACACACCAACACTCGACCCACTCTGTAATAATGTACTGTAATAAGAACATCTATTAACAAAGGCTGTGATTACAAAGAACAGTAGCCACCCAGAGAGACAAAACACTAGTGCCGCAGTTACCCAGGGATGCTCGTATGTGTGTACACTTACGTTCTGCCTTTAATTAAGCAACCTTTTATCTACCGTCCCCAAATTACGAATGACACTTGACAGAATTGACAGCAGTCGGCAACAAGCTCTAGTTCCTTTAATATAAACAGAAACGAGAAGAATGAGGGCCATTCTTTAGGTCTAACGTTTCTTCTCGCTCTGAAGTAGAGAGCCTGAGACTGCATTAACCTATTGTGCTTCCCTCTGTGTGTCTGAGGTTGCGATTGATGTGGTGTGCGGAAGCTGAGATAGATTAACCTCTCACTCGCCATGATAAGAGTGGGCATTCACCCACAAACCCAAAACAAAAAGGCAACAAAATTCAAACACCCACCACATTAAAAAGACTAGGGTTAGTTGTTTATTGGTTGTATTTTTTTGGCCAAATCATTAGGTATCAATGTAAGATGCACGGTTACAGATAGATTAGAGTACATTATACATACCAATTTAACCTACTTACTGTAGCTTGTGTGAAGTTCTGTTTGTGTATGTTACTGCACGTAACCTCTGTATAAAAACATCCATTTACATTTATGGCATTTAGCAGACACCCTTATCCAGAGCGACTTAAAATTAATACAGTCTTACAATCCAAGCAATTGTAGCTTAAGGGCCTTGCTCAGGCACCCAACTGTGGCAGAGGTGGGATTTGATCCCAGGACCTTCTGGTCCATAGTCCAGTACCTTAACCACTAGGCTACCACAGTCACACAAAACCGCAGAGACGACATAGAGCTCTAAACTACGAATCCGGAAACATTTGTTTGTGAGATTATTTAAAGCCAGATAGGCATTAATGGGTAATCGTGACATCACCGAGGTTATAACTATATCAGTCAAGCACAAGAACAAAAAGGAGGAATTTTGAGCGAAACATTAAATGAGGTAAACTCATGCTAACACAAGAACTACATTCAACCTCCACCAGCCAATGTCCGAAGTCTGGAACAAAGTGAGGATCTCTGAAGAAGTGCGAAGCGACATTTGAAAATACAGTACAGTGCAAAAGTCTTAGACCATCATTAGATTAGATATAACGTTGTTTCACCAATGGTATAATGACAATATAATATTTATGTATCAGTCTCTATTAGACAAAAATCAGTTAACACAGAGCCTTGTAGATGTAAAGCCAGAGACGGCAGCTCATCTGTTGTTGCCCAGTTTGTGTTAATCCCCCAGTCCTTCAGCAATGCTCACAGGATGTAGCCTACACAATGCTGCTGGCTGGACACGTTTTGGCTCTAGGTTCTAGTCCAGCGGTCACACTAAGGTTTTGAAATACTTCAGCGGCACTGCTCTATCTAATCCGTTCGTAACATTACAACACTCACTAATGCACCACCACCACCTCAGAGTCACTGCAGTTCTGAGAATGATACACCACCCAAATAGTACCTGATCTGTGCTGGTCCTGTGGGGGTCCTGACCATTAGAGAACAGAGCAAAGGGGAATAATGACAATATAATATTTATGTATCAGTCTCTATTAGACAAAAAGCAGTTAACACAAAAAGTAAAAAAAAAATGTAGTTAAACAAACTACATTCAAAAAAAGCAGCTTCTGTAGGTTACAGTGAAAAGTATTTTGCGTGAGCTCCCCTTACACTTGATTAATAGCAGCATCTGACAGCTTCACCAGGATATCAAGTTGACCCTTTTACTTTCAGAAAAAGAAAGGTGCAAGAGTAGGAGCCAAGAAACAACTTTTGCAGAAGTGGAACAGGGTGAAAACATCCAGATCTGCTAAAGCTGACAAAGATTTGTGGTAAAGATCCAGTCTAAAGAGTCCAGTCATCAAAAATATGTTTTATATGGTCAATTACATTATTGCAAAAACAACAAACCTGATAGCGGCCTAAGATTTTTACACCACACTCTTACCTGAGTTAAGAACGTTTAATCATAAGATGCCTAATCCAACCTTGATTGCTACGATCGCTATAACAAACCACCCTTATTAATTTTTGTAACAGGTTGTACACTGTGTGCCTTTCCTGATGAAACCACCCCCTTTATCCAGGTTTAGGACCAATACTAGGAGCACCCTGTATACCCCCTGTGACCCGACCTTCACTTTGCAAGCATCAGGTGGGATTTAAACCCAGGTCCACAGACAATGCTGTTACAAGCAACCTTTGAACCAGAAAAACAGCTTTAAACTCAATTCATGGGTTGCCAGAGTGCCATAGGTATGTGAACTTTCATTATTAGCAGTTAATCTGAAAGTAAAATTAGTCATTTGTTTTCAATCAATAAAATGACAATGTGAGAGCGAGTGGGCGCAATGTTCTATTAAAACAACCGGGATCAATCAAAGACTGATCTTCAAACCCTATTTGTGGAAGTGAATCATGGCAAGAACAAGAAGGTTTTCTGATGACCTCAAAAAGATGGTTTATGCTTGTCATGCTGGAAAAGGCAACAAAGAATGTGGAATCCAAATTGGAAGACAAATTGTAAACAAATTGAGGAAATTCAAGACAGTTGTTACTTAGTCGGTCGGCAAAAATCACTCCAAGAACAAGACATGTAATAGCATTCAAGGTCACAAACGAGCCCAATCAAACCCAAGCTAACTTCTAAGCAACTAAAGGCCTTTCTTAAATTGTCTAATGTTAAGGTTCATGAGTCCACCAGCACTAAACAATAAGGGTGTGCATATTAGGGTTGTAAGGAGAAAGTCACTGCTCTCCAAAATGAACGTTACTGCCAATCATGTTGAAAAATAACAATTTGGAATTCGATTGCAAAAATATTTTGTGGACGGATAAGACCAAATCAGAACTTTATGGTTTAAGTGAGAAGCTTTATGTATGGAGAAAGGAAAACACTACATTCCAACATCAAAACCTTATTCCCATCTGTGAAACATGGCAGTAGTATCATGTTTTTGCATTTTCATGTGCATATAAGTCAGGACAATTTTGCATGTTTTGTTTTTAGCCCTGAAAAGTGAAACGTCTGGATGGAGATATAAGTATAAGCCCCAATGCCAGACGCTAAATACACAAACATCTATTGCATTACTTGACGTTTCATAGCTGGTGTCTTTGAGTTTTGTGTACATTACTGTAGGATGTGTTTGGAAAACAACAGTAGCACAAAATAGTTTAATTGCTGTATCCAGACAAAGGAAAAATTATTAATTTAAAGTATGTTATGTGAGTAATTAAAGCAGCTCTTGAGAAAACAGTTCCAGGCTCTTATGTCTCAACACACAAGTTGACAAAAAAACAGAATCTGGCATCTGGCAGACACAAAAATGGCAGCTGGATGTTCTGCCATGAGAGGCAACGCATGGCCGCAGGATATCCTGTACATGTCACTGAGCTGTTAGTGACCCTCATATAGATGTGACCAATTGTCATGTATGATGGCTCCAGATCATCTCAAGTCAGGATTAAAGAGCTTACAACAAGGTCTCCATACTCAAGCCCAATCGTCATCAGGTCCCAAACAGAAACTTAAAAAAACTATACAGCTCCAGTCCAAAGCAGTCCAGGTTTCGCATTAATGACACCACTGTGGTGGCTGGCTGTCAATCTACATCACATGTAATGAGCGCCATGACAACAAATGATGTGGGGACAAGGGTGTGTAGTGAAGAAGCCACTTGTGTTTGGGTGATGGACAACAAAACAGTTTGAACCTGTCAGTGGATCAAATAATTCTTTTCTACTGGTGGTCTCTATGGGCCTTCCGGAACCTGTTCACCATGTGTCCGTGCCCTCACCAAATCACTGCTTCCAACCCCTATAGCTAGGTCAGAAAGTCCTAAATGGCAGGGGAATTAGTTGAAATAATGTAAGTTCAATGATGTGCCTCGTCTCAACGTCTCTCAACTGCGCAAAATGTCTTCAAGTGCATTGTAGAGGCATGTCTAGTCAAGTCAACTCAGATGTATTTATATAGCGCTTTTTACAACGAAGCATTGTCTCAGAGCAGCTTTACAACATTATATTATCTTAAAAGGAAAACCCAAAATTGAGCAAACCAAGGGTAAAGAAAAAACTCCCTAAATGTATGTAAGAAACCATGGGAGGAGCAAAACAAAGGGACCAATCCTCATTGGGTGGCCTAGATGTTAACTGAAAAAACTATCTCCAAATGTATCCGAATGTAGGGCCGAATGTAGTCTATTAGAGCCTTTTTAAAGGGCAGCAGGGGAAGCAGTTTTACATCCTCTTGTGCAAGACCCAGCGTCTAATCAGACCACGTCTTTAATCGTTTACATTCTGAGACAGAACTGCATGCTGAGCTTTGAAGCAATCCAATGTCTGTCTGGGTGCATTATTTATTGGTCAATGAGTATACATAGTGGAAATTTGTCTTCTGAAATCCTGTGCCTGGTATTGTACACGATGATCTTATGCTTGCCTGCAACCGAGTTACAGTTGTTCTTACAGATTTAAAAAAAAAACATGTTGGAAAGAGGTAACAGACCATTACAGTGCCAAGTTACTACGCTTTTCAGCACGACCCATTGTACAGCCAATGTTTCTCCAGGGAGAGTACACGAATATAGGTGTTAATGCACTTGTTAGCATTGGATGTGGCTCAACAAATAAGCCCACTAATTACAAAGTGTTTTTACACACATTTAGCCATTTCATTTAGAAACAGAAGTGTTTTTTACAAAGCTGCTTTTTTAATGAATAACATTATCTAATAAAACTCTGCACAATAATGACCTCTAAAATGTAATGGGAGAAACAGACCGTAAAAAGGATTTTAACTAGTTACTGAGACACTACAAAAGGGATGAGTGACTAAGAACACCATAGTCAACAAGACGAGCTCTAAGCAAACTAAAATGATGAACACAAAATTAATTCTGTGTTGTTGTTTTTTTTTTAAAGAAGAAGTTAATTTTTGCCTGTAAAATGAACCTAACGATCAGTAGAAAAACAACTGGGATGTAAGAGCTGTTGAAGGAGTGCCCTGTGAAGACTCTGACCTAGTAATTAGTGACAGACTTGAATGCTGAAGTGCACCTAACCAAACATGAACACACACACACACACACAGGTTAAAACTGGCACACAGGTTAAACTTGGACATCTGATTCTAGTTTTATGCTGAGGGGTGAGTCAGTGTGTGTGTGGAGGGGGGTGAATACTATATGACGGGAGAAGGAATTTTCAAAATAAAGGTTTCTGCATTACTGTAATTCTGCTAAGAATATTTTTGCAATCCAGATCAGCCTAGAAGGCACAATTACACAAACCAGAGCAGTACAGAAAATGAATGGCTGCTGTATACATTTGCTGGATTATTGTTCCATGTGCTGTAGTGCTACAAACGAACTTTAAGGGGCAGTGGTGGACCACATTTCTTAGCCTTATTGACTCCGTTTGTGTGTGTGTGTGTGTGTGTGTGTGTGTGTGTGTGTGTGTGTGTGTGTGTGTGTGTGTTTTCCGTACATGTCAAGGAATAGGAATTTACAATCAGAGAGTGCCAGTATCAAAAGCTACAAGCGGAATGTTACTCATTTTATTTCAAAGTGTTAAGGCAGGCATATACAACAACATATACGAGCAAGGGTTTACTAAAACTTTCAGTCGCCCAAAAATGTCTGAAGTCTAGCCAGGTACATACAGGTCATGACTAAATATTAAGCACAGTCACAAACTCTTTGACCTGTCACCACTCACTAGCTTACCACAAACTTTTGATCTCTGACATGAGGATTTTAGTCTAAACTGTATGAAAAATGAGTTGTTTTACACAGATTTCTGAGAGAAAGGGAGAGAGAGGGAGATAGAGAGGAGGGGGGGGGGCAGAGCGAGAGAGAGAGAGAGAGAGAGAGAGAGAGACACAGAGAGAGCGAGAGAGAGAGAAAGAGAGAGACACACAGAGAGAGAGGGAGACATAGAGAGAGAGCAAGAGAGAGAGAGAGAGAGAGACAGAGAGAGAGCAAGAGAGACGGAGAGAGAGACAGAGAGAGAGACAGAGAGAGAAAGAGAGAGAGAGAGAGACAGAGAGAGAGAGAGAGAGAGAGAGAGAGAGAGAGACACAGAGAGAGCGCA
>JAVSBV010029337.1:0-11725 GCA_033117975.1 Parotocinclus spilosoma | reverse complement strand
GCGTGTATTGACATAGAGTGTGACCAATGACTGCCTACCCCGGTTTCCACTACTGCGCATGTGCGTCAAGGACAGCAGGGCAGACGCAGCAGTAGATGCCGGAGTTTGGAGAGAAAAACAGTGTGCCCCCCCCCAAAAAAAAACGACATATCAGCTATTAATTATGTCGTCGACTATTTTAATAGTCGACATAATCATGACTAATCGACTAATCGTGGCAGCTCTACTGTCTACCAACGTTCACCATCTAACCTGACAGAACTAAAGAGGATCTGTAAGGAAGAATGGCAGAGAATCCCCATGTCAAGGTTTAAAAAACTTTTTGCATCATTCCCAAGAAGACCCATGGCTGTACTAGCTCCAAAGGGGGCTTCTACTAAATACTGAGCAAAGGGTCTGAATACTTATGACCATGTGATATTTCAAGATGGGATGCTGAGTGTACATTAATAGTAAATAAAATTATTTATTATTAAAATATATTTTAGCAAATGGCTGCAATGAAACAAAGTGATCAATTTAAAGGGGTCCGAGTACTTTCTGTACCCACTGTATGTTTTAGAAATTTGAATCAGCCAAGAAAATTGCAATTGCTTTCTCCAGAAGACATGTCTAGTAGAGAGTGTTGCCCTGCCATATCGTATGCAAAACTTATTACAATGTCTACAACATTTACAGTGATTTATGTAATTACTTAGGCTAGGTTAAAGCTAATTAGGTAATATTATCTAATAAAAAACATTTTACTCTTGTAACAGATTTGATGGGATGTGGAAAAGGGTTGTTACCTGTTGACCCTATGCCAACCTTTAATACGAGACTAACACCAGAGCTCAAAGAAGAGAAAACAATGTCACGCTCACACAACATAACTGAGGTGACAAATGTTTTGCATGCTCATGCCTTGGAGCCAAGAAGACCAAGAGCTGAGCAGGATGAAGAGTTTAATAACCTGGAGTTTGAGATGAAGATTGAGCAAGTAGAAGAGCTTGTGGATCAAGAGCTGAACCTTCCAAGTGCAGATTTCAGCATAATGGATCCGAACCTGGGCTCTGAACGCAAGACAGCCCAAAGGGACCATCAGCCATGGCCGTCCTTAGCAAATGTGACAAATGAATTTCCTGTGCCTGATGGATGTATCGGATTAGAGCATTATGAACAGATTCCGACAGACCCATGTATGACCTCCTCTCTAAACTGTCACGCTGACAGCATCACAAATAAACTTGTCGACTCCTTTGGTAATGCGCACATTAATATTGACAGAGACATGAACTTTGATAGCAACATGACAAAAGTCCCTGAATATGCACCTCTACAAGACTCTGTGGGTCACATGTCTACGCAAAGGATGCCAAACACAAAGCAGAGACAAACATTTGGTGCAGTTCCACGGCCTCACACACAATTATCAACCAGCCCCTTTCGGCTACCAGGCATGCTTCAAATGCGAGAAAGTGCACTGGCCAGCCATGTTGGGTCAAAGCCATTCCGTTGTGAGGAATGCGGTAAAAGATTTACACAGAGAACAAGGTTGATAACGCACAAACGAATACACACTGGTGAGAAACCGTACCACTGTCAGCTATGTGGTAAGATGTTCTCCAGACAGGATAACTGCCTCAGACATGTGCGCCTACACAGTGGACAGAGATCATAAAGCTGTATTCTGGACTGACACAGCTTTTTTATTGTTCTGTTGCTTATATCTACTGTAAGAACACTTTATTACTTCCAGTCCAACATGCAGCAATTACTTGTTTTATTTCCAATGCACAAGATTCAAGAGTAAGCACTGAGTTGGGTGTGTTGGAGCCAACTATGTCTGGTTGCAAATCTCATCTCTGTGGTATCCACCTTTCTTGGACCTTGCTCCAAGTGAAAATGTCACACTGTGACAACATTAAGAGGGCTCCAGAGTACAAGCATTTGGCTTGCATTTGCATCTTAATTTTTTAAAGCGAATAATATTTGGCTTGAATTGTGGCACTGGACAGAATCCTGGTAAAAGTTAACACCTGCCATTTGAGATAAAACTTGCCAGTGTGCACAGAATATAATATAACATGTTCAAAGTTAGTATAAAATTGGATCACTGATTTTCACAATTATCAGATCGCCTGGGACATTCACTTGAAAACCCGATAATCAGATTTTAGTTGTGTTGCTGTAAGTCACAATGCAGTCAGTTAAGTCTTCTGAAACATGGTGGTAGAACCTCCCCCCTCCCCAAATCAAGGAGCACAAAATTTCAGTTGGCTTGTAAATTACTTGCAATTGCTGTTGGGTCAAACCTTTTGCTCTAATAACAAAAGCTGCTTTGGTTCATTTAGTTAATGTACACATTCTAAATGTGTTTGTAGTGATGGGTGATCGATCTGGCAAAATCATAGCAGTCTTTTACTCTGGTTCTCTGAGTCTCTGATATTCATAATTATCGTTCATATTGGTTTTTAGGATTTACATGTGAACAAAACAACCAAACTAATTTATCTACTAATAAAAATTCTGACAATAACTTCACAAAATAACAAAAACAATATAGAGCACTGGGGTGACCCAGTTCTAGATGAAAAAAAAATATGATTCTAAATGGTGTGACTGGAACATAAAACACAATTAGTGGTAACATGGATTTTTGATAGAACACCTTGGGATCTCATAACGGCATTCAACACATTTTAAAAACAAGTTCAGTTTGATGTCCAAATCTCTTTTGTAGACACTTTTTAATGGTGCTTGATCTAAAAATCGTAGCACCTACCGGTACCCGTGTTTTTAATTTATTAGGTTATATAGGGATAATGTGTATGTATGCATCTATTTATTTATTTTTATGGTTACACATATCACATATAACACTGTCCTCTTGTCTAATGTTTCTGTTTTAATCAAAACATATAGTTGAGGACTGTGTTCCAAACTGAATTCAATTCAAATACACTCAATAACAAATTAAAAATTTGAATAAATCTCAGATTGCTGCAAAACTTGGCCTGCAGTTATGTCTCAGGCAAATATGTATGTCTGTTTAGACGCTGGATTTTAGGATTGCTTCTCCACTGCAGGAATGTGGGGATGTTTTTGAGGGACAGTTGACTGGTAAGGGCTTAGCCTTCTAACTGTCATGTTTATACGGGGAATGTGGGCTTAACATTCAATGCCCACAGCCTTCTGACTGTTGCTGCTTTGGGTGCCTTTTTTTATTCTCTCCAGTGAGCCTCTCAAAATCACCATACTCTACCAAGTGTTTGTTTTTTAAATGACTTATTCAATTAGTTGTGCTGAAGCGCGTTAATGTGCTTCTCCCGCGAGGTATTTTTTGTTGCATGTGTTGCAGGACGCAAGCTTAACATCATTCTGACAGACCATGTGAAAGTTCAACATGGCAGACGTTTGTTTATGATTTGCCACCGGTTTTTGATTTGCCTGCACAGTGTAAAGAAAAGGGGCGGGAACAACACTGCACACAGGGTCTCTGCGGGCTGCAAAGTACAGGATCACTTGCTTTTTCACAGAAATCGGCCGATAATGATTGGTGCCCGATGGATCAGAACACCACTATTTATATAGTTAATGTGTGGTAGCACTTTCTGAATTTAATTTCTAACATTTTAACCTTTTAAAGCTTGTTTTAAAATTTTTGGAAAATCTTAATTGTCACTGACCTGAATATTGTATCTCCTGTGTTACCTGTAAATACAAAGTTTGTAACTACAATATAGGTCGAAAAATGCCAGCCTTTGATTTAGCAATTAATGCACCCGTGTTCCTGGTTCATGCTGCATGTTTGTTTTTAGATTGTAGGTTTTTACAAAATGAAGATGATCTCGTCCATACAGCCCTCCTCACTCGTCTGCTCCAGCTGAATAGACTGGTGTTGTGGAGATCTCCAATCCCTCTGACCTTCCTGCCTGTGGTTTTGGCTGTCTTCAGCTCTTAGAACAGGACTTGCTTCTCCACTGCAGGAATGTGGGTATGTTTTTGAGGGACAGTTGACTGGTAAGGGCGGTAGAAAGCCAGCAGTAGAAGACTGGGCCTTTGGACTCAGCTGCTCCAGAGGTCTCCATTTTCTCATTGTGTTACTCTCACGTTGAGCAGCAGGAGGCGCCAGAGAGAGGTGCTGGTAGACGAATTAAAGCGTCTGCTTGTGAGAACTGGCGGAAGCGTTATGGTTCTGTGCTTGTCATGTAGCTGAGTGTCTGAGCTGGAGAGACTGAGGGAGATGGTTGGTAGCTGAAGAAAATTGTGTCCAGTGAGGGCAGGTAGAGTGTTGCGACGGCTGTATACACAGTCCTGTCTAGCTGGAGCAGTGTTTTCTATGTGGATCCTGCGTAAAGTTTGTCCACTGCTCACTTTTTTGGAGCTACTCTGATCTGCATGCTGAGAAAAAATGTCACAGTTTCCATGAGTCCCATGTCCTTTCTTTTTTTCCTCTACCGCTTCCTCTTTAACACTTTCTTCATAAGTTCGACTGAGGTATGCGTGTTGACGTTCCAGTATCTCTGGCTCCTGAGGCAAAGATGAAGCTGCCCTACTGTCCCTCATTCCAGAAGCTCTGAAATTAAAGACACTCTCTGCCTCAGATTCAGAATTTGGAGAGTTTGTCTTGAGCTCAATGTCAGAGGGTGACATACACATGACGGGTGATGTGTCTGGTGATGGTGGTACATTCAGGTAGCGACGACTCACGGTGGCACCATCAGTGCTCAGGTCCGTGGCAATAATAATAATTTCACGCCCCTTGGCCCTACAAGCATCCAGCAGCACCTGGATAATATCCTGATTCCGGGCATTGATAGCATAGACCAGTGCTGAAGCTCCAGCATAATCTTCAATACTTGGGTCAGCTCCAGCAGAGGTCAGGGCTGTGACCACCTCGACTCCAGCACGCTCCATGCAGGCATACATGAGCGGTGTGCATCCAGCCTTGTCCTGTGCATTGGGATCAGCATGATGCTGGAGAAGGAAGCGGATGAGTTTTAGGGTGGTTGTGTTTCCAGACTGGTCGCCTCTCAGTGCTCGGCATGCTGCCAATAGCGGTGTCTCACCTCGCTTGTTGCGCTCGTTGACCTGGGCTCCTCCTTCCACCAAAAGGCGTACAAGACGCAGCTTGCCCATTTCTGCTGCTGTGATGAGTGGACTTCCATTAGCCAAGTGGTCCTCGTGCTCAGCCATAGCACAGGTTCACCTCAAAGGTGTTTTTCTCAGTGAGAGAAACAGTTGTCAATCTTACTTATGTTTTCAATTGAAAGATTTGGGACTTCTGCTTAGTTTAGGTCAATTTCTTTGTTTTGTTTTTTAGCTAGAGAAAGTAAGGTACAAAAGAGAAAATAGTCATCAGTCATCACAATTTCAACCCTTTCAGCACATCGCCATTCTTACTGTCCAGACTTTGTTTATGTCCACTTTCCAGTCTAATACTGGGAAAAGAGGTGCACACTGGACAGGGTGCTGGTCCACTGTGGGTGTCACTCACTCACTCATTCACATTCATTTTGAGGGGCAAATTAGACTAGCCAGTACACCTATAGGCATGTTTTTAAGATGGGGGAGGGGGCTACGTAATCCCCCCCAAAATGGAAACCTAATTAATGTATTTGGCTTATAATTAACATAATTATGCTCATTAACTATAATTATACTACAGCTATACTTATAACAGTGTGCTTGTCAAGACAGCATTTTTCCTGAGGATGCTCATAAAAGTGGGTCTAACTCAGGAGATGCTGGTCACCTGGAGCTTCCTCATCTACTGCATCTTTGTGAGGTATGACAGCTGCACAGCAACTGATCACCAGCACTCAAGTATCATTAGGACCGCATTTCCAGTTGTGTAGTTGCTGGTCAGAATATGTACAGTGTTCACACCCATACCATCGTCTGCCTGGCCTACTTCCACCTGGCATGCAATACAGAACCAAATATACACATACACAGCCATAAACCTTTCAAAGTATAGGCTTGAAATCCATCAAGACCATGGTTTGTTAATCTGCATAAGTTACTACACCCTTAAAACATATACTGCTCCCAAAAATTAGGGGATATTTAATTAGGGTCTATTTCATTTTGAAGTATCCTTTAATGTTTGTAATTTGTGTACATTGCTGCTAATGCATAGATCTGGTATTATTCGGCTGGTGGATCATTCTCAGCATGTAGCGACAGTGCTCTGCTAGAGGTATGTTTGTGCCGGTTACGCTGATATGAGTGGATAAGACACTGCAGAGTTTTAAACCACTTAAGTGTTACTGAAGACTGAAAATAGTTCACCATCCAAAAATATCCAGCCACCAGCTTCTTGCATGCAGCTTCTTGAGGAACAACACATGTCAAACCAAAACCTGTTGTGCAATAAAGCTGTTAGTATGTATGTATGTATGTATGGGAAGCTGTTAGTGAATGTGTTGTTCAGTTCTAAAAGTGGTTGGAAATTATTTTTAGCTTGAAATGGCAGCACTACAAAAGATTTCGACCAGTTTGAATGTCCAGTGGGTTGCTTTGAAACGCCTTCATACCAGTAGGAGGGCTGTCTGAGTTGAAAGGCAAAAGAGGTCAGCTGTGCTGGTACAGCCTTCTGAATCATTGTGTATCCAGCCTTTCATTTTGTTATCTCACATAATGCCATAGTTTGTTATTCACAAATGTGGTTTTGATGCAGTCTATGAACATTCATTTGTCTGATATGCTAAGTTTGCATAAAAATGTAAATGTTAACATGTACATGCATACTCCTTTATAACAATAGCATTTCACCTTTATTAAATGACAATTAGTCTGTTGTTTATAAACAGTGTTCTAAAACAGTAATTCTTAATTTAAATGTCATTCTGTCATTACTAAACTAAGTTCAGTGAAGTTCAGGGACTTTAAACAAATATTTTAGTTTTGTAATTTTTCAATAACTGAATAGCAAACCTAATATGTTTTCATCTAAGTATAACACAATACAATGCTGATTCACTGTTACTGAAAGAGAATTACAACTGACCTGCTGTTTTAAGATGCCTCACATCCTTTCAGACCTTCTTCCCGACTTTGTGTGAGCTGATGTGTTGCTGGCGATTGAGAGCGGTGTGTATCTTTAAAAGGGAGCCAGTGAGTGTCTTACTGGAAGGTGGGTGGATGGCATTCTGCAATGTGTGCATATCATGGACATACATCATGCATATAAAGATGAATGTTAGGATGTGCATTTTAACATTAAGGGAGTATTCCAGTGGTGTACTATATATATTTTTAAAAACAAAAAAACCCCAAAACAAAACAAACAAATAATATTAAAAAAATAATAATTATTTATTTATTTATTTATTTGATTGATATATATATATATATTGAGCATAACCTAGCATTCCATGTGCGTACACCCTGGACTAAAATCCAGTTAATTGCACATTCGGTAAATGCACCTCCCACCAAATTTCATGAAAAAACCTTCAGAGGAACCAGACTCAAATGAGGAACCAATCCTTCTCCAAGTTTGACATGCAATAGTATAAAGCTTTTAAGAGTCCTGGTCTTGTTAATAAAACAGGAGTGAGTGAAAACAAAACTATGAAGGTCATTATTGCAATAATTAGGAGCAACACATTACACAAATATATTATTCTATGCACAACTCCTTTGGTTTAGAGGTAGTCAGCTAACATAAACAGCAGTTTCTGAGAACTGGGGTTCACACCTGGGTTTGCAAGGTGAAGGTTGGGTGGTTTTGGGGCTTGCTCCAGCACTCTGTGAATTCAGTAGATCAGTTCCCACTGGCCCGGACCAGGATAAACATAATCAAAACTTTCACATTCATTACTTCATGTTGAGGACTTATATCTAATAATCAATAGCTTGAGGTAATAACCAGAATGCAACAGTACACACAGTATAAACTCTGGATATCTGAATACAGTAAAGAGGGTAGCTCGAGTAAGGCTGCTTTCAGAGACTACCTTATGTCAGTGTAATTACGGACTTTGTTATGCATGTGACATGGGCCTTACTGATGCAGCTACAATTAAAAAAAATGCCACCCCTCGTAACACCAGTTCTGAGGCAAGCAATACAATTCTATCCGCACCCTCACTAAAAACTATTGTATGTACACAAATGTCACCAGTGACTGTATCTTTATATATAAATCCACTGCTGTTGGATTCCTTAAAGGCTGTACTTTCTTATACTTGCTAAATTCTTATACTAATAAATAGTCTATGAACTTTAGGCTTGAAATTGTAGTTTATGTAACCTTCAAGCTACATACATCCTGCTATTACAGCAGTCTCAATATGCAGCAGAAACTAGGCTTGCTCTTGAATGGAAATTTCCACCACTGAGTCTCTTAGTGTTTTGTAACACAACACCCATGATATTTAGATTTACCTTAAATTTAATCCACATATCTGCACATAATAGAGATGTGGCATACCTCAAATGTAATATAATATGAAATAATGACATAATATAACATTACAATTGAATAGGAATTTATTACACTAATGGGAACTTGTACACAATTTTCTCCTAAATAAATTGTGAACATACGCTTTGATTTGTTAGAATGTACAAATAAAAACTATTTCCTTAAACAGATTAACAGGTTCTGGTTAAATTAAGAGTTTACCACTTTTTTCCCCAACAACTTTTGATAGGACAGAACATGATCCGATCCATGTAGGCTCATAAAGATCAAGTCCATGTAATCTGCGTTATCAGAATTTACTGCCCGTTTTTTTTCTTCATCAGCTTTGAATTTGATAGGGCAAAACATGATCCGATCCACGTAATAAAAATCAGGAGCTGCCTGCTGTGTCACCAGCTCTGGACATGAGGGTGAAAACTAGCATTACATCACCATCGTTTACGCTTGTCTTTTTTTTTTTTTAGTTATATATGTTTAATAACATTCGCAATTAAATATTTGTTACCATGTGCTGTTTAATCAGTACTGAAGTTTAATATAACTTGGTATTCTTATGTAATGTACGTGCATGCTTGAGTAATGTCGGTGTGCAATATGGTTTAACCACTGTTTTGCCGGTTTGTTTAGTAATTCAAAATGACATACCATTCATGGAAATTTCCATACAGGCTTCTGCTTGCTGTAGAGATTAGGCTGGTCACCGAATGGAAATTTCCACCAGATTTGTATCACGATCTTACGATTCTGATTCATTAGGAAATCGGTGCAAGCTGAGTAAAACATTGACCGATTTGTTTGACTTTAGTTTGCAATGAAAAAAGAATAAAAATGAAATGAAAGAAAATCTGAAAAAGGAGGGGTGGGATTCTGAAGCTGACCTTAGACAAGAACAGACAATATTTCTAATACGTCTTATACTGCCTACAAAAATTATTTCAAAATGAGATCTCCCATAAAGAAATGCCCACTAATTGTTTGTGAGCAGTATAGTATAACAAAATCAGAGCGTTTATAAAGGAAGGGTGTATGTTAAAATATGCTCAAATTAAATGCGAGAGAAATATTTATTTCTGATTATGGCGTTATCTTACCTCGTTGTTCTCACGTTCAGTTATACTGACTACATCAACACAACTGATTTCAGTTTAATATATATATATTTAATATTGTGCTCAAAAACCCCCTATTTTTGTGAGCAGTAAATAAAAAAACAACTGGTTATACAAGCATGTCAGTTCACTGGACCTTAATATTAGCAAAATAAAAACGTTTATTAATAAAAACGTCGGCCCAGACTGTCTTTGTGTACTTTTGACAGCAGCCGTAGACGTTTCTGGAATCCGTATAAGCGTGAATTTCATTGGTCAGTGGGCGGGGCTGGCGTGCTTATTATGTAGCGGGACCTGCCAGTAACGGGTATTTGCGATCAGTTTTCAGCTCAAGCAGCTTTAATACATTTTATGAGACGCACTCTCAAAATTGAAGAGTTAGATTTCTAGCAGTTTGATATAGCGTAACAAGGTGAGTTAGTATTTAAAACGGAGTCGGTTTCAAGTAGATTTTCAAACATTTACTTAAATATCAGAGTTATCTAGGGCTATATGTTAAAGTAATACGAAATGTAAGTCTTCATTGTGTTATTAACAGAATGATTACAAATAGCAGGTGCAATAGCAAAGGGGATCTTTTTAAATTCATTTTCTTGCATTGCGTAGACGTTAATGTGTGTATCTGCGTACTTTCTGATTTTGCAGTTCTCTTGAATAATGCCAGAGAAAATCCGGGTAAACAGTCCAAATGTGCATTACACTGAGCGGCATATCGAGTCCCACTACTGCTACCAGACAACGTCAGTGTCCCACGATGGAGGCACATACACGGTAAGTCAACGACGTGATCTCAGATCACTTTAAACGCGTATATATTAATCGATCAAGTCTGTTGCGCATGCGCTCTCTACTCTTGGCTCATCACTTGGTACAGTAAATCTAAAACTGCTAAATTCAGTTCTACGCTGCTACGGATATAGATGGGCCGTTATTACAGTAGTTTTTAAATCTCCATGAGGTTTATAAGACATTCACACAATAGTTGCATAATTGAATACATGGTTTAATACATGGCACTAAACTGTCAGACAAAATTTGTTTGTAGTTTGCCAAGATTTCTTAACGTTTTCATTTATATTATATGAACATGCAATTTGATCAGGGTTGCCAAAACCTTTGCTTTGAACTGTATTGATCAAGCAGTTCAGTGACTAATAGTATGGCAGTGATTTGACAGTTAACCCTTTAAGGACCAAGGGGTATATTTGTCCCATACTTTTAAATGGATGCCAAATAGGATTTAAACAACCTACGGTCCTGAAAGCAAAATCATATGATGCAAACAAAAACAGGGGGGAAACTGTACTGCTCACAAAAATTAAGGGATATTTTAAAATGAAAATCATAATCATGTTTCCCCTTCGCACCTATAGGTGACTCCTCACAGCACAGAGTTCACCTTCCGTACAGAGCGGCATGTGCCCAAGCTTGGCGTGATGCTGGTAGGCTGGGGTGGAAACAACGGCAGCACCGTCACAGCAGCTGTCCTGGCTAATAAGCTCGGCCTCACCTGGAGAACCAAGAGTGGCATCAAGGTAAAAACAGGAATTCAATTGATAGCTGTTTGTATTATGTATGACAGTGTAAATGCAAGTATGAAGTGCATGTAAACGCACTGTGCTCTGTAAATAGAAGAAAATAAATCCAAAGAATCTGAACAATAAGGTTGGTTTACTTGCCTGCCAATCGTGTCAAATGTCAGTTCAGAAAGTTACAATTTTGCATTCCTGAATGACTCATTTGTTTGTTTTTCGTTTTACTTGTACGCTCTACCAGAACGCCAATTACTACGGCTCATTGCTGGAGGCTTCCACAGTGTCTCTGGGCTCAGGACCAAAGGGGGAGATATTTCTGCCCTTCAGAGATCTGCTACCAATGGTGCATCCTAATGACATCATATTTGATGGTAATGAAAAAATGGATCTAGTACTCACTTAATGACCGTCTTATTATTATTTAGGGGGGTTATCATAGAAAAATTTACCCGTTCATGTATAACGCGTTATACATTCATCTCTCTCTCTCTCTCTCTCTCTCTCTCTCTCTCTCTATCTCTCTCTCTCTCTCTCTATATATATATATATATATATATATATATATATATATATATATATGTAAATATTTATGAATAAACAATGCAGTATTTCCAAAAAATTCAGCTACTTCCTTCACACTATAGCCTTTGGCACTCCCATTTTCT
>JAVSBV010029326.1:0-11725 GCA_033117975.1 Parotocinclus spilosoma | reverse complement strand
GTTTAAACTTTTGATCTGTGATTTGTGTTCTATTCTGAATAAAATATTAGATGTTGGCACCTCCACATCATTGCATTTAGTTTTTATTCACAATTTGTTTAGTGTCCCAACTTTTTTGGAATCCGGTATTAAGCTATGGTAGCTGGTAAAATCTCAGTTAAATACCTTAATAATAAGGAAAAAACTTATCTGACCATGGATTTATATGCGACACAGACTTTGTCTGAACTGACGTTATGTTGAACATACCTTACAATCACTTTCTTTAGTAAAAATAGAAAACAGAAGTGTGGTTGCTGGTGTAATTTTGCACCTCTGTGTGAGTCACATTGTTTTTTTTGTATGTCTGTTCTCAGATAAACATTGGGCTGTTTCTCGTTTTAATAAAGCATTTAATTAAACACTACTGTTTGCATTGTACTTTATACTGTGGAAAGGACCTTGTGAAATAATATAGAAGAAAGTGCAGTATAGTGGATACAACAAGAGACGTGTGTCTCATACCTGTCACGGTAACACACTTAGCCATTTGCGCTTGAGTTCCATGGCCACAAGCTCCTTTCTGAGGAATGCATGGTCCTTGTGTTGTAACCCGCCACATAAACTTTATAGGGTCATCGCAGGGCATTGCTTCATTCACATGAGGGCAGGTTTCCGACTCGTTCCAGGCCTCCTCGATAATAGATCGTACCCTTAAACTGAAACCTAAAGGGTGGAACACAGTGTTCTGTAGGTTATGATGGTTTACAAAAGGATAATATTGTGACCAGAATTACAATACCCTGTTATTGCAATCATATGTAGGATAATACAAGAGGTGTATACAAATGAAGTAGTGGAAATGCTACCGCTTAAATGTTTCAGTCTAGCACTGTAACTATTTCTATTAAAATTATTTCGAAATACCAATATCAGTTTCATTTGACAGAGTGATATACAGATTTCAGCTGGATGTCCATCCTATGTAATTTTCTTGCCTTTTAGGTTGCTGAAAGGGAAACCTAGTAAAATCATGCATAAGTAGAGTAAAGCCTCTCAAATTCACTCAATTCAATTCAATTAATTTAAGAGTATGTTCACTTATATTCACCATAAACAAATTTAATTTTTTTTCAGTATTCAAGGCTTTGGTTTTTGTACAGCAGAACAGATAGTTGCACTGTTTAAGGAAATTCTTTATTAACACTACTTATTGGGCCAGAATATTATACTAGTATTAAACAGTAGATAAACAGAAAATAACAGAAGAACAGAACAGAATGATACTCACTGGCTGTGTTATTGGGTACACCTTGTTAGTACCAAGATGGACTGCATTAATTATTTGTGGCATAGATTCAACAACGTACAGCAACAACGTGCTGGAAACGTACAGTGTATCCTTATCTTATCTTATCTTATCTTATCTTATCTTATCTTATCTTATCTTGTTTGGTTATCTTATCTTGTTTGGTTATCTTATCTTGTTTGGTTTTCTTATCTCTTTTGGCCCATATTTACATGGCAGCATCACTCAGTTGTTGCATACCCCTATCCATGTGAATCTTCAGTTCCAACACATTCCAAAGGTGATTGAGATACCCAGTAGTGACTGTAGAGACCATTACAGTACCCTGTCCTGTTCAAAAATCCTGTTTGAAATGATTTGTGCTTTGTGGCACGTCATGTTCCCCTGCTGGAATAAGCCATCAGAAGATACACTGCAGTAACAAAGAGACCTGTCTACATGCCTGGCATGCATTGCATTTCTGCCATGTGATATTTGAGTTAAAGGACAGTTAAAAACGTGTACCTAATAAAGTGTCTGGTGAGTGTTTACACACACACCCACACACACACACACACACACACACACACACACACACACAGGGTCATGCATTTTTCCTTGTGAGGTATTGTCATCATGGTTCAATTTGAAGTTTCATTTCCTATGATTTGTATTTACATTCTGACCTAGATGGTCGATTGATTTAAGTTTATCAATTGTGTTATTCTGACTCAAGCCTGATAAGTGTTAGTGGATTTGGGGTGTTCCATTGGCTTTGTATATACACTAGTAATAAACTACTTCAAACGGGTTCCAACCATGTATGCTCTGGTCCTAGTTTAGAATCAAGATGTAATGTGCCTCTTGTTGTAGCTGTTAAAACGTGAAGGAACAAGTGTAACCATGTCATTGTGTAAACACGCTTGGTCTGTTACAAACCACCATGTTTGTTTTTTGTCAGCCTACTCAGTCAGTATGCATGTTTTGCTGCATTTGTCCTTGCAGCCTGCATGCCCATCTTTGTACCAGGTCTTGTATTGTGAAGCGAAACAGTCTCTCATCTTTGTGAATGTGCTGGGTGAGATGTACGAGGTGGTGAATGAATATTAATTTATTTTAACAAAGCCCTTACTACCTCTTAGGTCAGTGTTAGGTCAAACTTTTGTGCTCTGAGGGCTGCTAGAATGTTCCAAGATTGGGCTAGTGACACTTTCTGCCACTTTAGTTCATAGTAAAAAAGAAAACAAGATCTCAGTGTGTATTAGCGAACATGACATTTGCTCCTTTGTACACAACACTGCAAGTCTCTTAACTGTTTCTTTTAGTCGTGCAAGTTTCCTCACTGTTTAACTGTCTCTTAACTGTTTCTTTTTGACAAACAGCTGTCTAAATTGTGTTCAGGCAAAGAAAGGGGGCTAATTTTGGAGGTCTGAAAATCTGTGGTTGTCACCCTCATCTGACAACACTGTACTGATATTTTTGCACAGTGCATACATTTACAATATTTAGCAGACGCCCTTATCCAGAGCGACTTACAAAAGTGCTTATTGTATACTGAATCTGGGGGAGACATTGTTTAAAAGCCCTTGCTGTCATTATCCTGTTGAAAAATGCCAGAAATCCCTGCTATGAGAGGCAACATGTGAGTTGTTAGTGCTCCTCATATCACTTCTAGGGGTGACCTACTTTTATATTTTGGGACTGTGGTAGCCCAGCGGTTAAGGTCCTGAACCTTAATATTACTCAACCCAATATTGCTTAACCTTAACCCACGATTGCCTGAATTATACGACTGTATCAGTCGCTCTGGATAAGGGCGTCTGCAAAATGCCATAAATGTAAATGTATGCAACAGCTCGCCAGATAATCACACAAAGGGCTGTGTGTCATCGTACAATAAAGGCAAGATTAAAGCACTTACCACAAGGTTTCCATACTGAGACACCACAGCCAAATCCAAAACAAAATATGTTCTCAGTCTATAGCTGTCCAGGTTTTTTGTTCTCGACACAAATGCAAACAGTGTCAAGGCTACCAATAGCAGGCCCTGCATTGGGCACTGTGACAACAAGTTTCCTTCTGCTAATATCCTGGAAATGGTTGAGGCAGTGAAAATTTAACTGTGGGAGCTACTTATGCTAGTTGATGGAGCAAATGCTCTGTGCGAGCCACTGCTCCCAACACCTCCTAACAGCCTAAATGGCCAGCAGTTTCTTGAAACATCCATCCTGCTTCTCTCATTTGATTAAAGCACCTCCTCTCAAAGTGAGGCAACTGGGCATATTTTTTTATTAAATATACATGTTTATACTCAATATGGCACACAAAGTGATAAGCGCCGCCACCTTATCGCTTCTGAGATCCCTGGTTTTATTATGGCCCTGCACTCTTATGTGGAGTTCTGCCTGTGTCTGTGAGACTTTCCTCTAATTTCCTCCCACATTCAAAAGTCATGTGTTAGACTAATTGATCACTCAATTGCCCCAGCATACTGTCATGGATAAACCTCTAGCCATTTATACTGATTGAGAATATTAAATGAGCAAGCAATAAGACAAACAATTAACCACAATGTTATAAATAACACATTACTTTCACTGCTATTAAAATGATACAATTTTGGTGCAAGTCCTGCTTTTCTTCCACTTTTGTAAACATGCATTAGCTAAATTGTCTGCAAGTGTGTTTGACTAATGCAATTTTAAACTTCATCCATAAATAGCCTGCTTTTCGGTTACCAGGGGCTGTATTGTTAAAGATGCTACGAATCCTCTTAGAGAGCTTCTAATGTAGCTTAAAAGCCCCTACCTATGAGTTTAACCTAGGAGTGATCTCAGCGAGTAATTCTGAGCAAGGAGACATATACTTTTATCTGAGTAAGGAGGCGGAGCTGCTAAGTATGACAATTTTTTAAGACTGTAATTGGTTGTCACTTCACTACACACACACACACACACACACACACAGTTCAAGTTCATTTTTGCAGCCTGCTTAATCTGTTTAATAGCCTGTGAACTGGAGAATAAATAGCTCTCCTTTTTTTAGTTACTGTGATTTCTGTGATTTTATTTACAAAGTGAGGTTAGTTTATATGTAGCTTTCATTTCGAGCAGTACATCATTGTTCTGCTGGATACGTAAAAATGTGAGTGCATCTCAAATAAGATCAACAACAAACATTATTGCGAGATATAATGAGTAGTATTTTATTAATGTACTGTTATTCAGTGTTTCAAATCTTTGCTTAAGGGTACCACAAAGCCTTGAAAATTCTTATTCCTATTCCTTTCTCACTTTAATAGCTCTTTTAGTAGTTAAGATATGTTTTTAACAATTTTTATATTTACTGACGGACGGACATTCAGATGTTATATCTGACAACTTTAAATTTGTAAACCTGAAAGATTGTCAGATCTTATCTTATTGCTTTTGCAAAATGGCATCTGGTTAACAAAGGGTTACATTTATGGTCACGGTATGAGATTACAGAAATTAGCTTTATTTGTAGAAAGATAAAATTATAAGATATAAGAATCTTTTACAATTATTCCACAAAGACTAATTTCACATTTTAATGAGAAACCAGAATGATTTTCAACCATGAAATGAGAAAGGTTGCAAATCTGCACACCAGAATTAATCGCTCACCAGTATATTAAGTAATTAGGAAAAATGATAAAAAAAGAAAGGGAAAAAACAATGTTATGCCAAATATATTTCTAAATAGAATATGAGCTGCAGCCCCACCATGCCTGGGCCATGCCAGAAGCCAGTAACTCTCTTTCTCAGCTGGTTGGCTGGGAGGGCATCGAAGCACCAAGGACTTTCCAGCTGAGGGCTCCTGAAGATCCTAATATTACTCTGTGTATCGGATAAAATTATGTGGATATGCATATTTTTATGCATTATATTATTTCTCAGTTAAAATGTACTATTTAACTAGCACTATCAACTTTATATGTTTAAAGAGTTTGTCCTTGCCACTGTGGTCCTTGGCTTGCTCAATTTGGGATTGACCATATATATTATAAGATAATCAAAAATTGTAAAGCTACTTTAACACAATGCTCTATTGTAGAAAGCGCTAATGGTAAACTACAAACTTGACTTCAAGAACGGTGTAACACGACATAAGCCTAATAACGTTGTTATTTCAGTTTGCATTTATTAATCATTTCTTCAATTGTCTTGTCTGCTATTTTTGATCTTTATCTGCTTTTACGACTTGTGTTACTGTTGTCTGTTATCCAAGAGATTTAGCACAATAGAGGTGTCCGATCTAATTGCAAAAACCTCATCTGACACTTTTTGTTACATTTAAACATTCAACGTTTATGTTATGCACGTGAGTGATTACTGCTGAGGGAGAGTGTGCTCAGAATAAAAACAAACTGATCTGTTTTCTGGTGTAATGCAGATAATACACACTTCCCAAATTGTCAGGTAAAATGAACTAGAGTATGTTGAAAACACTTTTGAAATACAGTCATGGTTATTGAAGGTAGTCCCTCAAGCCCCTTGTGTTTGAGTGGACTGTCTTTTTGTCTCTCACCTTTTCTCCCATGACCCTCTACACTGTTGTCATGGATACAGGGTCCCCAAGGTGACCAAGATGAGACATGGCATGGTTTAGAGCAGGGAATGAAGCAAGGCTGGATCAGTGGCGGGGGAGGACCAGAGCAAAAACTCCATTCTACAGGTCTCGATACTGTGTGCACAGAACATATTTAAGAGAAAAGCCAATACGTCAGTATCACATTTGGTGACACTTCATTTTACTGTTGCCTAAGAAGACATCACATTTTATTTATTATTATTTTTGTAATTTTATTATTTTTAAGAGTACTAGGACAGTCTAAACCCTTTAGCCCAAACAAAAGGGGACCCAATCTTGAGTTCTTGGTCTTTGGTGGTGTTGACCGTGACATGTACACATGATTGATCACGTAGGGTGATCTGGCCAGTCTGGAGATCATCACACCGAGCTGAAACAGTGACCCCAGTGTGCCAATCTTAAAATAGACTGGTACCCTCTCATGCGTATGCCTGCATCCTTTTCTTTGTGGATAGGCACTAGACCCCACAAGATAAAACAGCAAACAATAAAACTAATTAAAAACTAAAGTAAAACCCTTTGAACTAAAGTTGGGGCCATGAGTGAAAATGCTTCTATTTTGCATTTTCCTTGAGCACAAAGCAAATAAAGCATTCAGTAACACCCTAAAGTGTAATATGAAATGTGGCAAATTAATGCTGTTACATGGATGACCAGTTTTTGCACATAATTGTGGAGTACATGCCAGCTCCAGTGAATGCTGTCATTACAGCATAAGGGGGAACATACCAAATAAATTCAGAAACATACATTTGCTAAGTGTTTTGAGTGGCTTCAGACATGTATAGAGACTTACTGTGGGATTTTGTTGTGTTGTCAGAGATTTTGGTGCAATATGCCTCCCGGATCTGGATTCCACCTCCACATAAGAAGCTACTGTTACTGTGGCGATGATCCTGCTGACTGAGGAGAGGTTTGACCAGACATGAACCCCAGTTTGTCACCTTCCAATCATATCTGTTAATCAATAAATGAACGTCACTCTACAAATCCATAACAATGTTCCTTAGCCCTGGTAGTAGAATACTGATATGCTGCACAAAATGTCCTGCTTAAACACTAAACAAAACACAAAAAATAACAAATGTATTAATTTGTAGAATTTGAAAATATTCTCTTAAGAGGCAAGTATATACAGCCCCTATTCAAAATATGCAAAACATGCTTAAAACTCTGAAAAATAAACTAAAGTTGGGAAAAAGTATTTGCAGTGAAGATGTAGTACTTCTCTCTACTTTGCAACCAACCACTAATCTCACAGAAGGATATGATGAAACTAAAATTGGACTATAGGAATATATGCCGTGAGCAATTGATTACCGAAATAAAATCCAGATTTCTTTATTGCATTTCTTAATCAGATTGGAGTATAATCTAAAATAACCAGAAAATATCAAAAATCTAATTATGATTGGATTATTAAATCCATATAGAAGCACTCACTGACATTTTCAGCATCAATATTTTAACATCCGCCTCCTGAAGAGATCTGACAGATGGATGTAATGGGGCATCCAATAACTAATGAAAAATCCTGTAGAGCGCAAATGGCTTAAAGCTAAGACAACATACCACATCCTACACATGTAGTAGTATATGAGGGGTTGCTGCCTGACCATCAAATTACCAAAACTCACAAATGCTTACAGTGTTGACATCTTAAAGTTTACCTGTGGCAAAGTGGAAGTAGCTCCTCCATTGTGTTACAGGTCTCTCTTTCTTCTAGGGCAGGACATTCTTTTCCTCCTGCAATAGGAACCACCCTCACCCTGCGCTTCCTTCTTCTGAAGCCTGGTAGCTGGTCGGCTGTCTTACATGCTTTTGAACACAGACTCCATGATGACCAATCAGACACTTCACAGTCTCTTAGCATCACACAAGGTCGAAAGTTGACTGGCATGTTGACATAGTCACAAAAACTAGGAATGGAAAGAAAACTCATTATCACAATTAACTGTAGAGATAAAGTGGTGTGAAAAAGTGTTTGCCCCCTTCCTCATTTTCTGTTTTTTTGCATGTTTGTTACACTTAAGTGTTTCGGAACATCAAACCAATTTAAACAGTACACGAGTAAACACAAAATGCAATTTGTAAATGAAGGTGTTTATTATTAGGGGAGAACAAAAATCCAAACCTACATGGCCCTGTGTGAAAAAGTAATTTCCCCCCTTTGTTAAAACATACTATACCTGTGGTTTATCACACCTGATTACATTGTCTCTAGCCACACCCAGGCCTGATTATTGCCACACCTGTTCTTAATGAAGAATATTTAAGATTACTTAAATAGGACCTGCCTGACGAAATGAAGTCCACCAAAAGATCTTTAAAAGATACACATCATGGCGAGATCCAAAAAAATTCAGGAACAATTGAAAAAGAAAGTAATTGAGATCTGTCAGTTTGGAAATGGTCCTCCAGAATGCTGTAAAAGACTCATTGCAAGTTATTGCAAACGCTTGGTTGCAGTTGTGGCTGCTAAGGGTGGCCCAACCAGTTATTAGGTTTAGTGGGCAATCACTTTTTCACACAGGGCCATGTAGGTTTGGGTATTTTCTCCCTTAATAATAAACACCTTCATTTACAAATAGTTTTTTCTGTTCACTTGTGTTGTCATTGACTACTATTTAAATTGGTGTGATGTTCCGGAACACTTAAGTGTGACAAACATGCAAAAAAAAAAAACAGGAAATGAGGAAGGGGCAAACACATTTTCACACCACTTAATGCTCACTATGTCTTTGATAATCCAACAAATCTAATTGTGACCTATGACTTTTGCCCAGTACTGTATATTTAGGGAAGGACAATTTGTATATGCTGTTCGTGTTTGTTGTTTTGGCCTTGCTTACTCTTGGGTAAATTACATTATTATTACATTATTTACTTATGTAGTTTGTGTGTTTGTGTTTATCCTTTTGTTTAACTATACAATCATGGTACAGTCAGAGTAGTTAAAGGTTGAGTGTCCTGCATTAGGGCCTACAGTGGCAGCTTGGCAGGGCTTGGACTTGAACCTTCAATGTTCTGATCAAAGGTCTATTGCCTTAACTGCACAAGCACTGCTATACTTCACCTAAATCTAAAATTAGCAATAGACACTCTTGTGTAAAAATACCACTATCAGACTCATTCTCGCACATTCTCTGGTGTAATGGACCTTGCTCACAATATTCCTCTCTGATGAAGCAGTATGAGTTTTGGTGAATGCCAAGAGAAAATGACCTCTCTGAAGGTATAGTGCCAACTTTAAAGGTTGTTGGAGGATGAATCATGGGGTTGTTTTTCCTTGTTTTGAACTAGATCTTTAGTTTTATTAATGGTAAATTTTGATGCATGGCACGCAATGATATCACAGAGCAGGGTTTAACTGCAGCAATCAGTACGATTGGCCATTTTAGCAACAATGCTTGCATAGAAAGCAAGCATAAAGGTTAAACCAATAAACAAACTTACATTTGAGACTAGTCATTTTGTATATTCAGTAACCAAATGCAAGTTTTTGGACTGTGGGAGGGAACCAGAGTAGCCAGAATACACCTACACAGTAAGGACATGCAGAAAAGAACCCATAGAGCTATACCTGAGATTGGGCCCAGGACCTTCTTGCTGAGATGTGCTGTGAATTTTGTTGTGTTTGTTTAGGTATTATTCAGTGAATAATAATTAAAATATATTTGTTAGATATTTGTAGCAGTAGCAGAAACTCTCATACCTTGAGACAGCATTTTTCTCGTTTTATTTCTGCACATGCACTTAAAGCAAATATCATCTGCTAGGCAGTAAAGAGTTGGGGAACTGGGTAGAGCATGTAAAGAACATGGTAAAGAGTCAAAGACTTGAGATTTAAGATTGAATCAGAAAGTTGGCAAACTTTTTTCCTGACAGAAGCTTCACTGAAAAAGCATGGTTCACATTAGAAGGAGGTAGGTTTTATTCTCTAGACTATAAAGGTAAATCATGATGGCACAGCATGTGATGCCATCTTGGAGCAGGGTCTGGAATCAGGCTATCATTTTAATCAAGCAGAACCTACATCTAACTCCTAAAGATGGACTGATCGATTAGACGGTAAAAGGAATTGGTCGGTTTTAGCATGATTGGCTGATCAGTCACATATTATCGATTCTGTGGCGATCACGTTTACACTTCCACAGTGCAAAAAAGCGGTTTAAACACAGCAACACAAAAGTGCTTTTACTGACTTTAATTTAAATTTTTGTTTGTATGTGCTCAGGACATTACACATGGCTCAGTCACTTACCGGTTTGTTTATGAGACCACTGCTGATGTGCATTCTTGATGTGGAAGTGTTAGATTTCTGTTGTATTTTGTGTGCTACTTAGTCAACTAACAAGTCTTTTTCTATAGCATATTACTACTAAAAGTCAACAAAAAAACAAGATATGTGACATATACTCCACCACAAAATATGGATTAGTAACCCTTCTTCTAAACAGGGCAGACCAAACCATATGGATCAGGTACCGTATTTGACACCCAAGACTTGCGCATCAACACCTCCTAATAGAGAAGCCCTTGCCAATATGCAATAGCACATAAACACATAATCACCAAATCACCACCAAGAATTAAATAATTACCAGAAACCTGCCAAATGCACTGAAACAAGAAAACATAATCAAAGTCTTAAAATACCATACCCAAACAATAATGACAGCCCAACAGTAAAATTATCAACCCATCCTAAAACCCCTCTTCCATGAATATTACTAAGGTAGACAAGGCGCAAAACCCCATACAAACAAACTAATAAACAAGCAAAAGCATTGCTACAGAGGGATCTGTTTCAGAACCAGCCATGTCTTCAGCGTAGAAGCTCTTCAGAACATACTGTTCACAATACAGGCAGAGAGAAAATAAGCCGTGAAGGAACAACTCAGAACACATTCAGAACAATGAATTTAAGACATTTAAATGACATCACCACACTGAATATGCAGATTTTGGCTAAACTAACAAATGCAAAAAGGTAATAGCAAAGATCTAGCAAGGATCCAGCAGCCTCTGTCACCTTTCTTTAACAATGAAGAAGGTTCCATTAAAAATTATTTTGTATGCTGTCGTTTATAATACTTGGAAAAAAAGAATATTGGAATCAACCAATAATATGTTTAATAAATCAGCAATTGGAATCAGCCAACAAAGTTGACATTGATGCACCTGTAGTAATTCCACTTTAGTTCATCTTAGTATGACACGTAGTTTTCTTGGTGTAATGTGACATCCACTGTAGTAGAGTATTTCATAAAAAGACTGGCCTGAATTTTCCCCTCAACTCAGTCCAACAACTGTGAACCGTGGTGCTGTCGTGTTTTAAATACTGGCACGAACCAAACACCAAGTCATGCTGAACGGAGCAGAGTTTTTAAATTAAACCCTATTTAACTGGCTGCATGAATCCATTATAATGGATACAAAATAATTTAGTCATTTTGGCCCTTGATATACCCACAAAGCCTGAAAATTAGATCTCTCCACCAGTCCCATTTGATTTTATGTACTTTGATGTGGGAATAATTATCTATTGATGGATGACCAGCCAAGTTTTATGCCGATGGTGTTCTTTGAAGAATGGGAAAATAAACAGCAGTAAATAATAACATTAGCATGAGCCCGTCACTCATTCGGCATTATAGGTTTGAGGTAAAGCTTTCACAGCATTTTGTGAGGAAACTATACAGTGCATCCGGAAAGTATTCACAGCGCTTTACTTTTTTCTACATTTTGTTACGTTACAGCCTTTTTCCAAATTGTATTAAATTAATCTTTTTCCTCAAAATTCTACACAAAATACCCCATTATGACCATGTGAAAAAAGTT